>ML677333.1:49607941-49854437 GCA_007922305.1 Dermatemys mawii | reverse complement strand
CCCGCCGCGGCCTGGGCTATCTGAGCTCAAGGTACCTCCCGTCACCCTGAGGTAACTCCGCGGTCTCTGCTGAAGCCACAGGGGCTTCCCCGCCCCAAGTGCTAGGTTGAAATCGCTGCAGTCGCCCTCGCTAAAGATGGCGGCCAGTGACGCTTGTTTCTTGCCCTTGCTAAAGATGGCTGCCTTTGAGGTTGCAGCCCGCTCCCCCTCTGTAAGGAGAGCGATTTATAGGCGGTCGCTCATGGCCACTCTGCTGCCCACATTAAAGATGGCGGCCGAGAGAGTTCACGCTGCTCAGGAAGGGGTGAGCTCAGTGACGCAACTTTCACTACCGGGTGAACGCCAGCGGGCGCCATATTGTCTTGTCCGTGAAGACGAGGAGTAAAGGGGGAGGAAGCGGCGGTGGCGGTGAAGGAGAAGAAGCGGTGCCGCTTGTGACCGGCGGGGAGCGGAGAGGGAGAATGTGAGTAACGGGGGTGGGCAGCGCTCATCGCGGCGACCGGGGGCCTGAAGCGACCGGCATCCGCTGAGCCGAGGGGGAGGGGCTGGGGGGCGCTCGGCGCTGTTGTCTGAGCCGCTCGCTGTGTGAGGGGCTGGGTGGCCAGCGCGAGGCTTCCTCCGCCCCCGGGGAGAGAGTAATGTTCCCGATGAGAGGGAGAGCATCCCCCGCCCCCGTGGCGATTGGCACGTGCGCATGCGTTACGCGAGGGAGCTGGGGGTACAATCGAGGTGACTGGAGAAAGTGGCCCCCTTTTCTCGCGGTGCGCATGCGCCGCTGTCCTAGGAGGGTACCTAAGAGCCTGATGGAGACTGGTCTCGTTACCCCATATTGCGCATGCGTAAGTGGTCAACTCTAGCAGAACCCAGCGAGCTGGAGCGCGTAGCCCACGCCGCTCTTCGAGCAGGAAGGGAAGTTCTTTGTTGAGGTCTCTGCCATGTGCCCGTGGTCCCAATGGGTGGGGGAGACCTGCCTGTTGAGTGTAGGGCTGTCCAGCTTTTAGGACTTTGCCCACGACAGTGCTGTTAAACTGTCTCTGAAATTCACTTGAGCCATCCTTGGTGGATGGTTGCTAGGTTTGCATACACCCGACCTGCTCAGTGTTTAGGTCACAGTGACGATTATGCCATTGGGATAATTTAGGCAGTGCCTTAATTCAGATACAAGAAAGTGAGTTGCACAGGGATAGGTTCATGGTCTGTCTAATGGAGAAACACAAACCTTTCTTTAAACTCGAAAAAGGATTCTTCAGCTGCTAGCACTTTAGTACTTGTTGACATGGTGAAGCAGTGTGACCAGGGCATGAATACGTGTGAGCCAGGTTTTTGCAGTAACAGCGTTAGAATTCTGTAACTGTTAAATTACCAGGATACCTCTTTAAATAGTTCATGTGAAAAATATGTTGCATTGCACCAGCATATGTGATGATCATTCCAGTGCCCCAAGGGGGCTCCTATATTATCATTTACAAAATGCCTACACTTAGCTGAATAGCTTAGTAGAGATTGGACGTTCCTAAACACCTTCTTAATTAGAGCTCAATCCTTACTCCTGTTAAGTGAGTAATATTTACACAAGCAGTTCCATGGAGTTCCTTGGGACTGCTTGTATGAGTTGAAACTACTTTCTGTGAATAAGGGATTAGGTCCTTAATTATGTAGATACTGTTCTACCTAAAACTGTGACGTGTCTAACTTGGGGAAATTTAACCTCATAGCCTGCCATGTATTATTTCTTTTCTTCTGTTACTATTGTACCTGTAAATGTTTGCTCTGAAACACACAGAAAGAGCCTTCCTCTCAGAAGTGGGGGAAGGTAGCATATTCTTGGTTTAAAATGAATCCCCCAGAGGAGGGAGTCTCAAGTAGGTTAGGTCTTTAGTTAGGCTCAACAAAGTAAAATATTGTGGGTGCAGGTGCCTCCAGCTTTGTTCTCCTTCCCTGGCTGGCAAGTCAGATATGGATTCATAAGGTTTCCATTGACAACAGGTTACACTTTGCAGTGGGTCTTTGGATGGGTTTTACTTGGTTAGGGAAATAAATATAATGGAAGAGTCACCTTTCCTGATTCAGAGACATTACTTATGTATCGTATGCCGCCTCAGTGCGCTTGGTTTCTATAGAAAACAAATCCCCCAGGAAGGATGTTACCGTCTATTGTAGACTGAGAGTACTATTCAGGCACACAATCCATTGGATGTTCAGTTGAAAAATCTAGTGCCAGTCCTGTTAGTTGGATTTCATTTCTTTGTGTACCCATCATTTTTTTCCTGAAAGTTTTCTAAATTCAGGAGAATTTTGACCATGATTTAAAAAAAATATTCTCATGTACATATAAACAATCCAGCAGCTGTTTCATAGAATCATAGAATATCTGGGTTGCAAGGGACCTCAGGAGGTCATCTAGTCCAACCCCCTGCTCAAAGCAGGACCAATCCCCAACTAAATCATCCCAGCCAGGGCTTTGTCAAGCCTGACCTTAAAAACCTCTAAAGAAGATTTCACCACCTTGCTAGTGATAATTTTTCCTAGTATCCACCTAAACCGCCCACTCTGCAACTTGAGACCATTATTCCTTGTTCTGTCATCTGCTACCACTGAGAACAGTTTAGATCCATCCTCTTTAGAACCTCCCTTCAGGTAGTTGAAAGCAGCTATCAAATCCCCCTTCATTCTTTTCTTCTGCAGACTAAACAGTCCCGGTTCCCTGAGCCTCTCCTCATAAGTCATGTGCTTCAGCCCTCTAATCATTTTTGTTGCCCTCCGCTGGATTCTTTCCAATTATTCCTTATCCTTCTTGTAGTGTGAAGCCCATAACTGGACACAGTACTCCAGATGAAGCCTCACCACTGCTGAATAGAGGGGAATGATCACATCCCTTGATCTGCTGGCAGTGCACCTACTTATACAACCCAAAATGCCATTAGCCTTCTTGGCAACAAGGGTACACTGTTGACTCATATCAAGCTTCTCATCCATTGTAACCCGTAGATCCTTTTCTGCAGAACTGCTGCCTAGCCATTCGGTCCCTAGTCTGTAGCAGTGCGTGGGATTCTTTCATTTTAAGTGCAGGACTCTGCAGTTGTTGAACCTCATCAGATTTCTTTTGCCCCAATCCTCTGATTTGTCGAGGTCCCTCTGTATCCTATCTCTACCCTCCAGCATATCTACCACTCCTTCCAGTTCAGTGTCATCTGCAAACTTGCTGAGGGTGCGGTCCACGCCATCCTCAGGGATTGGCAACCTTTCAGAAGTGGTGTGCTGAGTCTTCATTTATTTACTCTAATTTAGGGTTTCATGTGCCAGTAATACATTTTAACATTTTTAGAAGGTCTTGTTCTACAAGCCTATAATATAGATCTAAACTATTGTACATAAAGTAAATTAGGTTTTTAAAATGTTTAAAAGCTTCATTTAAAATAAAATGCAGAGCCCCCCC
This sequence comes from Dermatemys mawii, assembly GCA_007922305.1. Lineage (NCBI taxonomy): Eukaryota > Metazoa > Chordata > Testudines > Dermatemydidae > Dermatemys > Dermatemys mawii. The sequence goes on along the minus strand of ML677333.1, from coordinate 49,851,001 downwards.
CCACGACTGGTGGCCAGGACCCGAGCAATGTGAGTGCCATTGTAAATCAGCTCATGCTCCGTCTTTGGCACCCGTGCCATACTTTGCCTATCCCTGCTCCAGATCATTAGTGAACTGAGGTTGTAGTCCGTGAAATCCTCTAATTCATGAATGATCATTAATATTTTTGTATATGATATCAATGTAATGTTCTATATAAAGATAATTTAAAAATAGATTTGGTATATTTGTTATATTAGTCACAGATTTATGAGATTGTGTGATCTATAAAGCAGGCGAAGAAGAATAAAATATGGCAGGTTATGGTGGCTTGGATGTACCTGAGCAAGTTTGTCTTTCTCTCTCTCCAGACATCAGTGCATATATGACATCGCACTTGCCCATTTTTTGCCTATTGTGCTTTTTAAAGTTATCTTTCTGGCTCAGTTCATTTCAAATTTATACTTTTCATAATAACAGAAGACTAAAATTTCATCCCTTTGGTTTATTCTGTCAATACAGGTGTTTTTATAACAATTTTCCAGTTAAATTTACATCTGTTCATCCTGCTTCATTCCAGTGGGTACTATTGTAAATATTTTTCAGAATTGCTAATTCTTGAAGACTGTTACAGGTGCTAAACAAGCCACACATTACAATTTGTCCTTTATTTGTCCTTTACTTGGTATCATCAGTACTTATTTGGAAGGCCTATATTCAGTGCTTTGACAAAGGCACGTTGAAAAGAATGGTTAAAGTAGACTTCAGCTATTAAGATCTAATGTAGTTAGGCCTAACTGTAAGGGCCATAATGATAAGTAACTGAGATAAAAATGCATTAGGTTTTGCTCTGACTTCCTGCTAGCAGAAGTTATTCTGCAAGAAGTTGACATTTGAAACATATATATTATGAAACTTTTGATTAGCTTAGGTATAAGGCAGATACCACAGTAACTGAGCATTAAATAACTTCAGCAACTTACAAAAGCGACAAAGAATCTTGTAGCACCTTATAGACTAACAGATTTTAGGGATCATGAGCTTTCATGGGCTAAGGCCCACTTCATCAGACGAATGTTGTGGAAAACTCCAAAGGCAGGTATAAATAGCAGGCAAGAAAGCAAGGTAAATTCAGTCGGGGGTGGGGTGGGGTGAAGCCCACTTCCAGCAGGTGATCTGGAGGTGTGAACGCCCAGAGAGGAGAAATTGCTTTTGTAATTGGCGAACCATTCACAGTCAATATTGAGTCCAGACCTGATGGTGTGGAATTTGCAGATGAACTGGAGCTCAGCAATTTCTCTTTGAAGTCTGGTCTTGAAGTGTTTTTGCTGAAGGATGGCTGTTTTGAGGTCTGCTATTGTATGTCCAGGCAGGTTGAAGTGTTCTCCTACAGGCTTTCGTATATTGCCATTCCTAGTATCTGATTTGTGTCCATTTATCCTTTTACGTAGGGATTGTCCAGTTTGGCCGATGTATATAGCAGAGGGGCATTGCTGGCACATGATGGTGTATATTATATTGGTAGAAGTGCAGATGAATGAACCAGTGATGGTGTGGCTGATCTGGTTAGATCCTGTGATGGTGTTGCTGGTGTAGATAAGTGGGCAGAGCTGGCATCAAGGTTTGTTGCATGGATTGATTCCTGAGTTAGTGTTGCCATGGTGCAGTGTGTGATTGCTGGTGAGAATCTGCTTCAGGTTGGCAGGTTGTCTGTGGGCGAGGACTGGCCTGCCTCCCAAGGCCTGTGAAAGTGAGGGATTGTTGTCCAGGATGGGTTGTAGATCACTGATGATGTGTTGAAAAGGTTTTAACTGAGGACTGTAGGTGATGGTCATTACAATCTACATATTGCACAAATCACAGTGAGAGATTATGCCAGACACTGTCAAAGAAACTGAGGAACCAGCTAATCGGCATCCTGTACAGCAAACAGGAAAACATCAAAAAAGAGCTCTCCAATCTGGAAACTTTAATAAAAAAAACAAACCTTTCACACGAACAGGCTTTGCTAAAATAAGACAGGAGATCTACATTACACACTTCACTTCCCTGCAGAAGAAAAAGGACTGTAAACTGTCTAAAATCCTACCTGCCACATGGGGCCACAACAGTGGTACCCCTAACTCACCCAGCAATATCGTCAATCTATCGAGCTACACGCTCAGCCTGGCAGAAGAGTCTGTCCCATCTCGAGGACTCTCTTTCTGCCCCACCGCCCCCACAAACATGATACAGTTCTGCGGTGATCTTGAAGCCTACTTTCACCGTCTCCGACTCAAAGAATACTTTCAAGACAACACTGAACAACACACTGATACCCTCCCACCAACAGCACAAGAAGAACAGCTCCACATGGACTCCTCCTGAGAGATGAAATGACAGTCTGGACTTATATATAGAATGCTTCTGCCGATGTGCACAGGCAGAAATTGTGGGAAAACAACATCGTTTACCTCAGAACCTCAGTCGTGCAGAACGCAGTGCCATTCACAGCCTTAGAAACAACCCTGACATTATAATCAAAGAGGCTGATAAAGGAGGTGCTGTTGTCATCATGAACAGGTCTGACTACCGAAAGGAGGCTGCCAGACAACTCTCCAATACCAAATTCTACAGGCCACTTTCCTCAGATCCCACTGAGGAGTACATTAAGAAACTGCGCCATCTTCTCAGGAGATTCCCTACACAAGCACAGGAACAAATCAACATATCCTTAGAGCCCCGACCCGGGTTTTTCTATCTCCTACCCAAGATCCACAAACCTGGAAATCCTGGACGCCCCGTCATCTCGGGCACTGGCACTCACCCAGACAGTCCTTCAGTGAATGTGGATTCTCTACTCAGACCCTACGCCATCAGCACTCCCTGCTATTTCCGTGACACCACTGATTTCCTGAGAAAACTACAGTACATTGGTGATCTTCCAAAAAACACCATCCTAGCCACCATGGATGTACAGGCTCTCTACACAAACATCCCACACATAGATGGAATACACACTGTCAGGAACAGTGTCCCAGATGATGCCACAGCACAAGTGGTTGCTGAGCTCTGTGACTTTATCCTCACACACAATTATTTCAAATTTGGTGACAATATATACCTCCAGACCACTGGCACCACTATGGGCACCCGCATGGCCCTACAATATGCCAACATATTTTTGGCTGACCTGGAACAACGCTTCCTCAGGTCTCGCCCACTCACACCCCTTCTCTACCTACGCTACATTGTTGACATCTTCATCATCTGGACCCATGGGAAAGAAACTCTGGAAGAATTTCACCACGATTTCAACAGCTTTCACCCTACCATCAACCTCAGCCTGGACCAGTTTACACAAGAGGTCCACTTCCTGGACACTACAGTACAAATAAGTAACAGTCACATAAACACCACCCTATACCAAAAACCTACCAACCGCTTTGCCTACCTTCAGGCCTCTATCTTCCAGTCTGGACACACTACACGCTCCATTGTCTACAGCCAAGCACTGAGGTACAACCGCATTTGCTCCAACCCGTCAGACAGAGACCAACACCTACAAGATCTTCACCAAGCATTTTTAAAACTGCAATACCCGCATGAGGAAGTAAGGAAACAGATAAACAGAGCCAGACCTGTACCCAGAAGCCTTCTGCTGCAAGACAAACCCAAGAAAGAAACCAACAGACTACCACTGGCCATCACCTACAGTCCTCAGTTAAAACCTCTCCAACACATCATCAGTGATCTACAACCCATCCTGGACAACAATCCCTCACTTTCACAGGCCTTGGGAGGCAGGCCAGTCCTCGCTCACAGACAACCTGCCAACCTGAAGCAGATTCTCACCAGCAATCACACACTGCACCATAGCAACACTAACTCAGGAATCAATCCATGCAACAAACCTTGATGCCAGCTCTGCCCACTTATCTACACCAGCAACACCATCACAGGATCTAACCAGATCAGCCACACCATCACTGGTTCATTCATCTGCACTTCTACCAATATAATATACACCATCATGTGCCAGCAATGCCCCTCTGCTATATACATCGGCCAAACTGGACAATCCCTACGTAAAAGGATAAATGGACACAAATCAGATACTAGGAATGGCAATATACGAAAGCCTGTAGGAGAACACTTCAACCTGCCTGGACATACAATAGCAGACCTCAAAACAGCCATCCTTCAGCAAAAACACTTCAAGACCAGACTTCAAAGAGAAATTGCTGAGCTCCAGTTCATCTGCAAATTCCACACCATCAGGTCTGGACTCAATATTGACTGTGAATGGTTCGCCAATTACAAAAGCAATTTCTCCTCTCTGGGCGTTCACACCTCCAGATCACCTGCTGGAAGTGGGCTTTGCCCCCCCCCCCATTGAATTTACCTTGCTTTCTTGCCTGCTATTTATACCTGCCTCTGGAGATTTCCACAACATTCGTCTGATGAAGTGGGTCTTAGCCCATGAAAGCTCATGATCCCTAAAATCTGTTAGTCTATAAGGTGCTACAAGACTCTTAGTCTGGATCTGCAAAAGCGACAAACACGGCTACCCCTCTGATATTCAGCAACTTAGAAATCCTGAAGCCTTCGGCCAACTAAAAATGGACTGGGTGAAGAAGTTATATTTATTAACTCAGTCCAAACTCACTTTTCAAAGTTTTCACATTAAAGGCCACCAAATAATGTAATTAGTATCCATTTTTTTCAAATGAAATAAGAGGTAAAAGCACTAGTTTCCCTTATCAGAATGTGTGCCTGAATATGCTATACATTACAAATTACAAGAAAAGATTCCATTGTAGATACAAGGAAGGGGGCAATAAGAACAAATGAATGCTTTTGGAAAGAATTGGGAAATTAAGGATATTGTGACTACTGTTCTTGGCTGTAGCTGAAGAGTGCACACTGCTATTTGAGGGGATACGCAGAGATATATTTTAAATAGGCTTTGTGCTTCCCCCTGTCCTGGGCGGGCTCTGTGCTGGGTCAGCCCCCACTGTAAATTATGTCACAGTAGTTGCCCTTGACTCCATAAGTCTGTTGTAGCTGTTGTCACTGAGCCATTGGAAAGCCCTGGACGTGCCATTACGCCAGCTTCACAGCACCAGAAGGTCTTCCTACAAAATGTTGATTGTCTCATTGGTGTCTGCTTCGATATTTGGCCTTTTTGTGTGTGGGTGGCATGGCACAACATAGCTCTACTAGAGGGGGAAATCTGGGGCGCTGTTTTAAAGAATAACACAGAAGCAGTATTACAGAGAATGTTACAAGACTATTTATATTATTCTTTGACATCCTATTAACCATTAAATTGTCAGTACAGGAAAATATATACAAATAAAAAAGGGTAATCCTGAATTCATTAGGTGCCTTCCTTTCATGTCATGCCTGCATAGCAAGAAAACCAAATTAGATTCTTGTTCCCTCTTTGGTAAACAGATTTTTAAATAGGTGCCAGTCTTCTGGTCTGACATGGGGGAATAAGAAAACAATTCTTAGAGCTCTGATAAAGTGGTCTTTTGTTTATTCCTGGCATGCAAGAGCAAGGAAATACAAAAGAGAAGAAAACTCATTTCACTGGTAGGTGAAACAGCCAGAAAGGAAACTATCACAACTTTGTGTGTGTTTGAGTATGTGTTGATTTCCCCATCCAGGTAGGCACATATTAATTTCACATTCTTTTCTGAACCTTTATACCCAGTTAAGTCTTTTAAATTCTAATAATTGATGAGATCAGTCGTACCCTCTTCTCGTTTGCTAAATGCCAAACTGACTCTATTGGAAGGGAAGTGTCTTGCTTAACATTTGAATCCAGACAGCTAGAGAGATGTTCAGCTTTCTCAAGCTCACAGATTCTATTTGTACACTGAACTGTATTTTCCAGTATTTCTTTCCTTTTCAAAGGGGCTCCTCCATCTTTTTGGAAGGGAAATACCTTCTAGAACCTCCCACAACTCTTATTGACTCAGTGTCATAGTGACTTTTCATTAATGAGAAGTGGATTTGGATCTGTCCAAGTTCTACCCAAAGAGGCTCTACCTTTGTGGTGTCGCCAGCATAGAAAAAGACAGGCAAAGCAAAGTCCCAGCCCTTTATCTTTTGTGTGGCAGTACTCCCATTAGGCACCAGGCTAGCCATAGCAATACAGTTTTTAATCAACTCATCATCTAGCACCTTAATTTCATAGGTGTCTTTCTTGTATCTCTGTAACTTGGATTCCGTATTCTGCAGCCTCCACTCATTGCTGCCTCCATGTGCCAGTTGTTAATTGAAGAAAAGAGTGTCAGCTTTCAGATGCATCAAGGTCCCTAGCACCCTGTCAGTTGTGTGGAAACACTTGTCAGTTCTCTGAGATCAATTTTTTCAATTTATTTTTGAGAGCACTAAATTGGTGATCATGATAGGGTAAAACCAAGTAAAGTGTCTGTTATTTATTGCTTAGGAGTATGAGACCAAATAAATCTGCCTTCACATTCTAGTTATACCCTTCACCATGAAGTTTGGGTAGATAAGTATTCTTTATGGTCTGTTATGGATAAAACAGATATCCAGTAGTGAATTTGTAAAGCACCCACCCCACACAGAGAATCTGGGCTGAAAGACTTCAGTTTTCTCTTAGAAGTATATGATATATGGTCCTCCTAAGAGAAAACTGTAGTCTTTTTCTGTCCATATTTGTCCATGTGGCATGGCTGCTTTATAAATTAGCAGCTGGAGCCCCCTTTCCCCAAATCTGGGGCTGAGGGCCCCACTTGTGAGCCAGGCTGGGGCTCAGTTCCATAGCAGGAAGCCTACCAGTGGTGAAATTGACATTCTTGTCAATTTCATGGCTGCTATTATTTTACATTTCCTCTTCGACCCCTGCTATGAGTGCTGAGTTTACCTGGCTGCCTCCCAGTGAGGCATTAGGGGAAGAGGAGGACAACCTGGGCAGCAGCTGGGCTTGGGCTCTTTTCTCCCCCATCACTCCTCATCCCTCTCTGGGAGGAGGCAGCAGGGCTCTGGGCTGTCAGCCAGCAGGCAGTGTAAGTAATGCAGTGTGTACGCTGACCATGCATGTCGTCCTATCTACATTTACCTAAACCAGGCCTGCACAACATGCGGTCTGGGGGCCACATGCAGCCCGCACAGGCTCACTGTGCGGCCCGCGGGAGGTGAGTAGGGGAGGGGCAAGCCAAGCAGTGAGGTGGGGGGAAGTGGATGGGGGCGGGGTGAGGGCGGGGCTTTTCGGCCCGCAGCTGGATTTTTTGCAGTAATATGGCCCTCGCTGCTTACCGAGTTGTGCGGGCCTGACCTAAACACTATGCCTCTCACAGAAGTAGAGTTATTGGGTCAAGGTAGTAGGTGGCTTATGTTGGCGGGAGCACCATTCTAGTGCAGACTTGTAATTAGGTTGACATAAGTTACCTTAGGTTGACCTAACTCTAGCGTAGACCAGACCTGAGACTGAAGTCTCCTACTGGAGGCTTGAGTCCATCACCCTCCAAGAGTTAAAATCTTGTGAGATTATATTGTTAGTAAAGCAGAATTACAAGTTATATAATTTTCTCTTTGGCGAGGCCATCATTGCAAAATTCTCATTTGGAGGAAAGGTTTCAAACCTCCAGCATGAGATTGGTCTCATGGTAGGAAGCAGAGACCCAAGAGTGAGAATCCTGTCAGAATATCTTCTTATGAGAGGCAGTCTTAAAAGAGATTAACCATCATGGGATGCAAAATGGAGATTGATTATTCTATATAAATCCAAAAATAAAAGGCAAGTTTTCTTAATTCTACACGGTCTCTTATAAGTTCCTGTCATCGAATCTACTGCCTTGTGGTGCAGTGAAGTACACTCATAGAAATATTGATACTTTTTAGTGTTGCAGTATCATTTTCTTGGCCATCGAAGAGCTATCTCTCTACTGACTGAAGTCCAAGGATTACTCAATAAAAAGAAACTGTGTAAATGGAATAGTCCCTTCAATAATAAGATTAAATAGTTTGTACATCATCCTACACAACTGGGCACTTGAGACTTATGTACCAGGGAACCATTTGTGGTATTTTACAGTTCTGCTGTTTCTTTAAATTGTTACATAGACTTGCTAATGGCAACATTAGCCCATTTAGCAAGTTGCCTGCTTATGTTGTCAAAGATTAAACCAAAGAGCAGGGCTTCATTTGAAGTCCATTTCTAGCAGCACTTAGTGTCCACTTCTGACAGCTTCTTATTTCAGTGTAAAATTGTTAATAACATTCTGGGATCTTAGTCTTAATGTGTCTGCCTGAGGTACGCAGAAAAAAATTGTTCGTTCCCAATTAGGGATGTAATAGATAATTAGATCTTTTTGGATGAACATTAATCAGAATGCATTTTGAATATTCATGTTGTCAGTTGCATGTCATTTATGTACATGACTCCTGAGTGCCAGAGTGTGATAGCATTAGTATCTATTTAGTATTCTGAGACTAGTGGTGGAATATTAGTATTTAAGGCCTTGCCTACATTAGGGAAGTATAGATTGGTGTAACTACACTGATCAATAGTTACACTAATACATCCTTCCATTTGTTTGTCATGTGGCATCTCTACAGCAACCTGCGGTATGTGCTTATGTGGAAGAGTAACACTGGAAGTATTGAAATATATATATTTTTCTTAGTGTAATATAGAAACCAGAAATCAAGACAACGTGACCAGTCAGTTCTTTGGAGTTTAGTGGTTGTCTACAGTCTCTGATGCTTTATTATAGAATGTAAATTGTAAAAATATTTAGGAAGAAACTTGATTTGTCTTCACAATTAGAAGATGTGAAGATCACTGAAAAAATAAACTTAATTGTGTACATTTTTCTTGTTATTTCAGAACGAAGGCAAGGTTGTTGTAAAGTTGCTTTAATTCATACCTGCAGTCTAATACAAACACTCTCTTAAGCATAAGGCAGACCTTGCAAGATTATTTTAAATACCAGGCTTGTGCCCTTGACATGTAACTTTCAGTCTTTGTACTCATACAAAAAACAAGTGGGCTTCTTAGTTACAGGTCAAGATGCTATTGACTTGTGCTTTGCCTTTGTGCTATTCGGTGTCGGTATATCCTAAACTGGTCCATTGAGTAGTACGGTACCTTAATGTAATGATGAAACTTCTTTGTTTATCCTGCAACAAAAAGGTAGTGAAAGTAGTAAAATAAATTTATGATGATGATCCCTCTGATAATTTCAAAATTGAACTAGTCTTGTTAAAAGCCTACAAAGTTTGTTTCATGGCTTCCAAGAGGATTGCATCTTTTTCTACCTGTGCTATATTCGTGTAATAACATACAACACATTTTGGCCCCACTCCCACAAGCCGATGCCTGTGTGGAACCCCAGTAAAGTTTGTGCTGATCAACTTTCAGGATCAGGTTCTTTCTTTGTCTCTTGATGATAGCATTGTTTGTAGGATGTTCATAAAAATACCTTTCTCCACAAGATATGCTGTCTATATAATAATATCTGTTTTAAAGAACACACAAGTGTGTCAGATAATATTGTTCTAGTTACAAAAATAACTCCTTAAATGTGAAGTTGTAAACTAATATCTACTTTCTTTAAATTCATTTAAATACACTGTCATGTAACTTTATCTTAAGAAACTTATTACCACATCTTGCGTATCATTTTGTAATTTATTAAATTCTTTATGAAAATTTTGGAGAAAGAATATTGGTTTTTCAGAAGTCATACAGTGTTGTTGAGTTTAAACAGTACACAGCTGTTTTTAATAACCTCTTTCCATTGATTTTTTGAACAGTTAGCATTTTCTTCCAAATAAAAATATTAAACCAATATTGCTTTGCCAGCTTGATTTTGCAGGCGTTAAATGTCTCTCTGCCATTGTGTAATAGATTCAAGTATGTAAAGCTTCCTGAATATCAGTTCAAATGTAAAACCATTTTTTTAAATTTAAATGTAGAATATATAAAGAATTAAAGATGTGGGATCAAGGTGGACAGCCTTGGCAGCAATGGCCTTTGAACCAGCAACAGTGGATGCAGTCCTTCCAGCATCAGCAAGATCCAAGTAAGTAAATAATAAGGTTTGTGGTATCAAAATACCATTTCTCAATAGCTGGTGTAAGAAAGGAGTAATCATAGTCATGCTGTAATCCAAGGACTAAAATTCAGATTACAAAAGATAATTTAAATTGTATTTCTGATGCTTTTCTGAAATATTACAATTAGGCACAATGATGCTTACAGTATTGGGTGTGAGGGTCGTTTTTTTTTAATCATTGATTTTTAATGTGTAAAGTACAAGTAAGTGAATTGATTTGTCTTGGATTGCTAAAGTACTGACAGACTATTCCCAGCAGTTAGTCTGCTTTATTTGTTCTTGATTTTTTTGTTGCCTTAGTGATTCTTGATGGCTCTTGGCCTTTCTTTTCAGAAAATTGGCTTTTGGCCAAGCTAAGTCATGAGAAACCTTATATTTGAGAATGCCTGCTTTACTAGGAAATGCCTGTATGGTAAAGTGTGTGTGCCGATGTGTTTAAAAATCACTCCAGTGAAATCTATTTTTGCGTAGATTGATATATTATTTTTTTTTGGTTACAGTAATGTGAATTCTGTGCAAGATGGTTTTCAAACACGTAAGACAGTCCCTCCCCAACTAGAGTGTGCAGAATGCTGACAGACACATATGTCTTTAGTTCTGTCTTTTTGTTTGTTGCATAAACTATTCTATTAGAATAATTAGAGATTATTTGCTGACTTTATGATATATAATACTTATTATGACAATATCTTTATGAATTGATGGGTCTATGATAATTCAGTGGTGTAACCCCAAGCAAGTTATTTTCCCCCTATTCTTTAAAGATAAATTGCATAACAGAAGTGAGGTAACATACAGGAGGGGAAAGATCATCTTGTGGTAAAATGCAGAGGACTAGTGACCCAGAAACCTGGAGTCTATTTAAATCTTTATCACAAGCAAGTCCCTTAACCTTTCTGTGTTTTGTGTTTCTATAAAATGTGAATACTTATAGCTACCTCACTTGGATCTTGACATTACATTCATTAATATTTATAAAATGCTTTTCAGATGTAAGGCACTATATAATTTTGAAAATAACTCTTTTAAGTGTTCTGCAGAACTAAGCCTGATATGGATGAGAATTGTACAAAATGAGAAGTGTTCAAAATACATGTGGAGGCGGAAGGTTATTAGGACTAAACACAAGTTGTGTCCTCCGTAAATAATATATGAAATAAAAACAACACAGCAGTATATGACGGCAAATGCATGAAAAATGGAAAATGTGCATTTAAACTAGATGATTAGCAAATGGAACTCTGTGCTCCTATTTGTACACCCATGTACATAGATCACTTAAATTAGGAGTAATTCATGTATAGTTATTCACTTTGAAGTACATTGTACCTGTTGCCTACTGTTTCTTGGCACACTTTCAGTTGCTTCTAGTTCCTGTGCTAGTCTCTTGCTTTAATGCAAGGAGTGATGGTGGGAGAAAAAACATGGAACAAAAAAGTAGCAAGTCCAATGTCAAAGCAGAACAGACAATAGTTAAGAAAACATTATGGGAGATTAGACAAGGTAAAAAGCAGTGTGACAGAAAAGGGAACAAAAAAGGATTAGGATCTCAAAAGGCTATCTATAGGAAGATAAAAGATCATTTTAACACACATTACAAAATAAGTTCACTAACTATACATCTTCCTTAAACTTAACTTCACTAAATTTAGAATTTACAGGGTTTACAAATTCAGATTTTAAAAGGTGTAATCTTCACTCTCAACAAGAGTACAACTACCATCATTTAAGTAATGATAGGAAAACTAAAACAGTATATATAGTATACATGTAGAGAAACTCCGTTGTACCAGTATGCACATACATGTTGACATATTTGCAATCAGCAATAAAAATGTAAATAATTGCATGCCATGAATCATCTGCAAAGTAATTGTTGTAGGTAAAACAAGTGATTATTCTGTTGAGAGAATATATGTATATCTCACTAGTAAAATTGTATTTTGGAAGTTTTAAATACTGAAATGGTCACGTTTTTTTAAAAAATTTGTTTCAGGCCAGATTGATTGGGCTGCATTAGCTCAGGCATGGATTGCCCAACGGGAAGCCTCGGGGCAGCAGAGCGTGGTGGAACAACAAGGAATGATGCCAAATGGACAGGATATTTCTGGAATAGAGCCTGGTCCAAACAACCATGGTAATTTTCAGGGGGATCCCAACTTCAACAGAATGTGGCAGCCAGGTTTGTGGGGTTTTTTCCCCTTTCCCATTTGCACCCATATTTTAATTCTTTATTCAGTAATTTGATGAATGTGTGAATATGTATTTATATTATCCACTGTTTCTCTATTTTCTATGTATATGTGTGTGTCACCCTCCCTACTGAATCATTCACTTACTTCTGACAACAGTATGTCTGCACTCAATAAATAGCTGGTTCAGGGATGGGAAAGAGTACAACCATGAAGATTTTACTGCACAATCTAATCATCTGAAATTTTTATAGGCATCAGTTAGTGAATGTGCATGTATAATAGTCTTTGGGTTTGTCTTTTAATTTTAATATAGGAAGGTGAACGCATATGTTTGGTTTTCCCAACATGGGATTCAGTTACTTGTTTCATTTCTTTTTCCCAGGTTGGTAGGAGCTGGAGTATTGAAGGGCACAACTTGCTCTTGAGGAAGAGAGCACCTATTGTCACTCTGTTGCAATCCTTGTAGCTGTTTTGGGCAATGTTTTTGACAGGTTATGGAATGAATTCTGTCCAGCACTTAACTGGTGGGATGCTTGCTGTGGTATTCTTTTACAACAGCTTGGAGACCAGAAAGGGTAGAGGTCTCCTTGTGAAATATACTTTTATTGTATGCATCTTATTTTTTGAGGTTATCTGCTCTCCCCAGGTCTTTCTCTACCCATTATATGCACCCCACATGGGATGCCTATAGTTAAGATGAATTGAGCATTTACAAGAAAATGGATCACTTTAAATTAACTAATTTTTTGAGAAAGTTATAATTTTCAGCTGAAATGTATATATTTTTTTTTTCCTATCAGGGAAAATTTTTGTCCTGAAAGTTTCATTTTAAAAAAAGAATAGAGCTGATTTCAAGCACACTTTAGAATAGAGAAGAGGAATTGCAGTTTTACTGCCAAGTATTATTTTGCAAAGATTTTCTTTTGCAGCTTTTAAAAAGTAGATCTAGCACATCTGCAGAATGTGATGACACTTTGAAATTTGGCAGGAATGCGGTTTCTAAGTCTGTAGATAATTTTTTATTGGTCCAGTGAAAATTGCATTTGATTTTACAGCTACAAGGAAGGGGGCGGAAATCCCAAATCTACACATGTGCACTGAATTATGTTTGAAAGATTAAAACAATGATTTCCCAAAGTTCCGTTGGCACTTTGGCAAATGCGCCTATGTGAACTGAATGGAAATTTTCATTTAAATTATCTCAGGCCATCACTTGTGGTGCATATACGTGCTTGACAAAGTGGAGTAGAATGTCAGGTTTGAAAGGTTTAAGAAGTGGGTTTTCTTTGTCGTTTTGTTGTGACTAGCTTTCTGCATTGTAATGTAAACACAGAGAACTTGACATAAAAATGTTGAATCATTATTGAGTGGTTATGTTTCTAGTGGGGTCCTGCGGGATTTATTCCATTTAATATTTTTATCAATGATCTGGAAAAAAACCAAAATTATTATTAGGTTTGCAGAATATAAAAAAAATGGAGGAATGGTAAATAATTGTTCTGTCAGTGTCCTATCCTCTTAATCTGACTCAATGAGTAAGATGGATGCAAGCAAGCAATATGTATTTCACTACAGCCAAATGTTAAGTCATGCATCTAGGAAACAAAGAATATAGGCCATAGTGGCAGGATGAGGGACTCTGTCCTTGGAACCAGAAACTCTGAAGAAGACTTGAGTGTCATGGCGGATGATCAGCTGAACCTGAGCTTGCAGTGCAATGCTGTGGCCGAAAGGACCATTGCTTTCTTTAGGGTGCATAAATAGGAATCTTGACTACTAAAGAGATTACCGTACTTATGTATTTGGTATTGGCCTAACCAGTATTGATATAGTATGTTCAGTTCTGGTGTTCATACTTCAAGAAGGATGTTTCGAAAGTGGAGAAGGTTCAGGGAAGAGCCATGAGAGTGATTAAAGGATTTGAAAGCCCTGCCTTATAGTTATAGACTCAAGGAGCTCCATCTGTTTAGCTTATCAAAGAGTAAGTGGAGGAGTGACTTGATCACATCTATAAGTATCTACGTGGGAAACAGAAATTTGATATTAGAGAGCTCTTTAGTTTAGCAGACAAAGGCAAACTAAATCCTGTGGCTAGAAGTTGAAACTAGACACATTCAGACTAAGAATAATTTACCCAAGATTGTGGTGGATTCTCCTTTGCTGGAGATTTTTAAATAGAGATTGGATGTCTTTCTAAAAGATATAAGCTATAATTCAATCACATTTTTGGGATTTGAAGCAGGAATTAAATCAGGCATATCAGAGTAGGTGGTTATAATGGCTCCTCCTAACACTAATCTAAGTCTGTATATCAGTTTATACTGGACAAAAGCTGAAAGTCTTGTTTTTTGGCACTTCATGAGATTGATGGGTTAAGAACATTTATTACTTGCTTAAGTTTCATTGTTAATGTCGTATTGAATTTTATTCTAAATCCTGAACAGAATGGGGAATGCCTCACCAACCTCCACATCCACCTCCAGATCAGCAGTGGATGCCTCAAGCCCCGGGTCCAATGGAAATTGTTCCTCCATCTGAAGACAGCAACAGTCAGGATAGTGGGGAATTTGCCCCTGACAACAGGCATATATTTAACCAGAACAATCACAACTTTGGGGGACCACCCGATAACTTTGCAATGGGGCCAGTGAACCAGTTTGACTATCAGGTGAAACATACTTGTTGCTTTAATATTGTAGACGTACAGAGTCCCTTCTGTGGAAGTGTTCCTCTAAGAATTTCTAGCGGCGAATCTCACTCTTCAGTTCTACAAACAACAAGAAGTCTGTTAGCTGCTAACTCTTAGTAGCTAAGATGCCTTTTAACACAATGCAAAATCTTATGCATACAGAAGAAGACTTTAGAGTTTTCAGTTCTGAGGCCAAACAAGATTTTTTCCCTACAGATAATGAG
This sequence comes from Dermatemys mawii, assembly GCA_007922305.1. Taxonomy (NCBI): domain Eukaryota; kingdom Metazoa; phylum Chordata; order Testudines; family Dermatemydidae; genus Dermatemys; species Dermatemys mawii. Next base: position 49,835,835 of record ML677333.1, on the reverse strand, counting down.
AAATGGTCGTTATGTGGAAAATTAAAATGACGCAGTGTATTCAGTATATAATTAACATGACAAAGGTTGTGTAAAAGAAAACAGCATTAAATAAAGTTAAGAAAATAATACAGTGGATTCCGGTTAATCAGGCCACCGGTTAATTGGGGCAGCTGCTTAATTGGGACACATCGCAAAGAACTGAAACAAAGTGTCCCTTTTTATTTACTTTGGTTAATTGGGGCAGCCGCTTAATCGGGCCAAATTGTTCCGGTCCTGATGTGTCCCAATTAACCAGAATTCACTGTATACCTAAATATAGCAGAAAATGTACTATAGGGCAGCAGTTCTCAGCCTGGGCTCCGCGGCCCCCTGGGGGTCCATGAGCCCTTTCAGAGGATCTGCAGAGCTCTGTGTCTGAAACCCAGTGCTCCGAGCCCAGAGCTGAAGCTGGGAGCAGTGCGGGGCTGAAGTCTTCAGCCACCCCGCCCCAGGCTGGAGCAGCACTGGGCTGAAGCCGGCAGCCCCCCTTTTCCTCCACAGCTGGGAACAGTGTGGGGCTGATGCTGGTACCTCCTCAAGCCCCCAAAGCTGGGAGCAGTGTGGGACTGAAGCCGGCAAACTTCCCCCCCGCAAAGGTGGGAGTCCCCCGCCCATCTGTACATAGCCTCCCTGCTCCCTGAGCAACCCCCTTGCCAGCAAACTGTCCCTGTGTATCCCCTCCCTGTAACCTGAGTGATTTTCAGTATTTTTGAACTGCGGTTCCCTCCCCCGTCTTAGTTATATTTTTTTGGTTGCATACCCACACAGTCCAGACAGGCTGGGTGGCCTCCTGAGTGAGTCAGAAGGTGGAGGTGGCGCTCCCTTCTTGGACCCTACCAGCTCTTGCCTTCCTCTCCCCCTCATAGAGGTAGAATGATGCCTATGCCTAAGGGTCCCCCTGGCCCAGAGCCCCGAGTTTCTCTCTTGGTCCCCACTGGGCTGTGGTATTTTTCTAGTGTTTTGAGGTGAGCCTCAGCAAGAAAACGATTGAGAACCCCTGCTATAGGGAATAGCCCTGCGTTTCCAGGGAGACAGACTGGAGGATCCAATTGATCTTTTTCAGCTCTATCTTCTGTGGGTCTATTAATAAACAATTATTTAAAAAAAAATCACATCCAGTTTTTTTCTTTACTCTTGCAAACAATTTGTGTAGTGTATATAAAGAAAAGATTTTTTTTTTGTAAGTATTACAGTGAGGAATATTGTCCAAGTCTCTCTATCCAAAGAATTTACTCTAGATTCCTTCCGCCCTCCCCCCCACATTTTCAATGGTATTGTATGCTTAAACCTGTTAAAATAAATTATAAACACACGCTACCTTTTGAAACATGTATCTCATATTCACCAACAATAGAAATTTGTGGAGAAGACTGACAAAAGGTATAGGAATTTATTTCTATTTTCTGTCCGACTTCCTCTAATCATAAATTTTAGTGTCTGGCTTCATTGTTAGATATGAAGTGAGCCATCCATTTTCAAATACTTCAGACTATAAAAGTCTTCTGTCTGTTGTTACTGGACAAAGATTTTTAGAAAATTCTCAGAATCCTGTAAAAATGATACTGAAAGTCTACTTTGTAACAGATGATGCAGTAAATACTACTATCTTTAAAATTACAGTCGAAGTACTAAAGGTGTCAGTTATTTGAATAACCCAAAGAATATAATAAAACATTGATTTAATAAGAAAGCAAAAAAATCAGATTTTTAAATTTAAAAGATTTTTTTAAATAAATGTATTTAAAATTAAATTTCAAATTAAGACAACCTCTGTTGAATCCTAAACTTATTATAAATACTAAAGTAATTTAAATTGAATTAAAATATTAAACTACTTGTGTTTTCTGCCAAAATTTACATACTGAGCTGGCGGAAGTAACTAGCTAAGTACCTGGAACCAGAATTAGTTTAAGTATGAAGCCAGCTTTTGATATAGTAGCAGATATTTTCTTCATTTCCGATTATTCAGATAGTTCAGTGACTAGTTCATTCAAAGTTAAAAAGTTGATTGAGTTGAAAAAGAAGAAAAGTTTATTTTCCTCTTCCAGTCTGAATAAAAACTCTGAGAGAATGAAATCTACTAGTTCTAAAATCTTGAAGGACGTGGTAACCTGAAACAATCAGTTCAATTTATTAACTACAGATATCTCTTATTATTTTTATTTATTTGTGTTGTCTTAGTGCCTAGTAGGACTAGTCATGGACAGAATATACTACTTTTCTTAATAATCAGTTTTAAATGCAAAACATGTTTTGATAAACTTGTTTTTATGTATTCAGCACATTTAAGGGAGTTTTAGTTAACTAATAAAAAAATTAAAATGCTGTTTTTGTGCATTTTTAATTGAATTCCGGTTTGTATGCAAATAGAGCTCGACACAAATCACACATAAAAATGAACTTAGTAAATAAGAAATGTATTATCCATATAATAGGTATCATTTCAAACATAATAAAAAATATAAAATATTAAATATATGTTAAGCTATATATTTGCTTAAATAAACGTGCCTAGATATAGTGTGTCCCCTGGGTAACAGGGTAGTATCAAATTTAGTGTAAAAAGTATATATAGTTGTAAATCAGCATGCTTTAATGGTTTCCAACCAATCAGAATCAGCCTTTTTTTTCAAGACAATAACTAAGAAGTACAAATGCAAACCAAAATTTAAAATAAGGTTTGCTGCTTGTTTAAATCATGCTGAAAATTGGCAGTTTAAATAATTTTGACTTAAATCACCCTGTCATAAAATATTTGATCCTTGCAGCCTTATACCTTTACACCACCCTTTCAAATGGATTTGATGGCTATTTCTAGGCACCAGCTATAACATTCAGTCATCCATGCCACAGCTTTGCCACTCTGAATTGCATGGCAACTTGGTAGGAATGCAAGGACTATACCAAACTTGCATATAAATATATGCATTATTTTGATCAGCCATAATTATATATTTTTATTTGTAACATCGTCAATAGATGAGTGGAGGTTGCAGGTGAAGTCCAGCAACAAGCAACAAAAAGGTGGAGCTTTTCACCTTTGTCCTCAAGTTGTAGTTATAGGGAGAGGGTGATTTGCACGTCCACACTTCAGGACCCTACATGTCACTTTGGTCCTCAGGCTGCACTTTGTGCACCCCAGCTTTAACTGAGAGTTCTGGTGATAGTTGGTAGTGAATTGGTTAAAATTGATAGCAGCTAGATGGCTATCAGATTTCAGTTTTGAGAGGCTGTGAAAAGGGATTGTCTGCAGCCCAGTTATAGATTCGTTATGGTGTCCATGCATTGGTTCACATTCTAAAATCTATTTTCAAAACCAAAAGTTCTTAAATAAATAATGGTAACTTTTTAAATAAAAATGACACTTTTAGATTTTGGGGACCACTGTAAAACAGGTTTAAGACCATAGTTAGGTAGAAAAATCCATGATTTCAATTTGCATGGACTTCTGTTGTTTCACGTATACACACATGTGCATGCACACATGCTCTGTGGAGCCCAAGGAATAAATTTAGAGTGCATTGTATTAAATATGAAGAAAAATGAACTGCATTACTCTTTCAGCATGGGGCTGCTTTTGGTCCACCCCAAGGTGGATTTCATCCACCTTACTGGCAGCCAGGACCACCAGGGCCACCAGGTCCCCCAGCACCTTCAGCACCTCCCCAGAACCGAAGGGAAAGGCCCTCGTTCAGAGACCGTCAACGTTCACCCATCGCGATGCCTGTGAAGCAGGAGCCTCCACAGATTGGTACATGTTAACCATACTTTAATGAAAAAACCCCAAAACATGATTTCAGAGGTGGTTTTCACTGTAAAAAGAAATGTAACATTTGAAATCTGTAATTGCAACTTTAGAAAAAAATGTTTTGCTGCTATTGTGGGGTGAGAAAGATGTATCTTTTTATTTTTTTTCCTTCTGACAAAACTATGAATCTCTGGCATGCAGATGCTGTGAAACGTAGAACCCTTCCTGCTTGGATTCGTGAGGGTCTGGAGAAGATGGAACGAGAAAAGCAGAAAAAGCTGGAGAAAGAGAGAATGGAACAGCAACGCTCTCAGATGTCTAAAAAAGAAAAGAAAGCAAGTGAGGAAGCTGAAGGAGATGGCCCACGGTTACCTCAGAAAAGTAAATTTGTAAGTAGAAGCATTCACTTTTGTTCTAGATATGTATTTTCCTGAAAGGTCTTAACATTGCTCTCTCGTAAACTGAAAAATAGTTTCTCTTTATTTACAACACGTTTTCGTTACTCATGATAAAAATTAAGTTTATGTCCACTGCAGTGCCACATACCTGACCTTTGTAAATTCTTGGGGAAAAGTTTAAGCATAGCTTAAAGAATATTTATTATTACTTGGTTTGTAATAGCAAAGAGGCAGTGATAAAACTGGCCTTTATTTTCTGTTTGCATTAATTGGTAATTGGCATAGACTAGTAAGTGGGTGTCTATGGTAAAGAATTTAACTGTTTGTATTTGGACTAGTTTGAGTACAAATGTACCAGCGTATCCATGCTTGCCCAACTGGAACCAATTTAGGAAGCCTTATGCTGTAGTCTTGTGTTTGTGGTAGTGCTTCCTGAACGATTTGCGGTACTGGATACCTATCCTAGAGTGACCAGACCACTGCATAGGTGGTCGTTCTGGATACAGAGGAGTCAGGTGGGCAGTCGAGAGCCATCATTTTTTTTTCTCCTTGGGCAGCTGCCTTACCTAGCGAATATCCTAGGTGGTTGGCTGAGGGTCTTCTCTCTGGATCTCATAGTCAGATTCCTCCAATCAATGTATAAATTCCATTCGCTTGGGAAAAAGTGTCTCTGTTGATCCCCTCACATTATTTCCTCCACACCCTGCCTCCAATAACAGCTTTGCATGTCCTAACTGAAAAGACCCACCATGGCTTGACCTCTGCAAATACTGGTTTGACGGTCCATTTGAGGATTATCAAACCTGCATTGCAGCTGGTGATTTTATGGTTGGATTTCTGGCTCGAAGGGCTTGTAGAGTGAGAAGGGGGGGATCACTTACTTGTTTGGAGGGCTGTTTTGCTTCATTCTGAAATGCTGTATTTCAATTTCTGTTGAGTACCATAAATGGAAACTGCCTTGTTTAAATTATGAATTTATCCTGAAGTGTGCAGTATTCTTCCTATAGGACAGTGATGAGGAAGAAGACGATGTTGAAAACACAGAAGCTGCAAGTGTTGGAAAAGTCAGTAGGAGCCCCTCCCCTGCTCCTCAAGAGGAGCAAAGTGAACCAGAAATGACAGAAGAAGAAAAGGAGTATCAAATGGTATAAATAACATAGTTTTCTCAAAAGGGTGTTCGTCTATACATATGTTTCTATTTTTAGGCGTAGAAGAGCAGTTGTGCTTTTCTATGGCTAACGTTCTACACTATATAATCTGCGTTACATATTTATTTAATGGGATTATATATGGAGTTGTGTGTGTCTCCAGTTTAACATATGGATAGCATTTCCACATAGGGGAGAATGTTCTTACATGCATGTGTGTACCATATCACATATGTGAAGTTGATAGCTATCTGATAAGCTGTAAAGAAACACAATATACTTATTTATCATGCATTTTTTTGCCCACCTCACTGTCTTTGTCGACTAATTAATAATTCTATCATTCTTCCTTGGAATTTATTCCAAAAACCCCCACTCCCCCCCCCCCCCCCCCCCGAACATCTACATTTTGCTAAAAATACGGTTTCTTGAAGCCCAAGAATAGCAAGATTAAGTCTGGGCCAGCAGCAACTCCTCTAACAAAAATTATAATTATTTGAAGTGTAATATCTTGTGGCGTTGCACGATAAGAAATGGGAGCTTGTTTCCCAGTCTGACCTAGTATTCATTGGAAGATGTCTGTCTCTTACGTATAAAAAGGCTATTGCAGGTGACTTGTATAGGTTTTTATGGTTCTTTCTGAACCCTCTACAACTGAAGTCCTGGTATTTAAGGCCCCAGACCTGCAAAGTCGTATGCGTGCACTTTATTTTAATGAAATTAAGCATGCAATCTGTAATAGTGGGATTTCATACCCTGCTCCTCTATGTGAAATGCTTATGATTATGGATCAGTGTGAGGGTACAGACTGTTTGGAATTTTTCAGTTGGACTTGATTTCCAAACTACTTCAGAGTCCTAATTTTAAATGATCTTTTGTATAGAAAAAATAATTAAGTAAAAGGAACCAAATTATGTTTTTATACTCATGCAAAGCAGTGGGGTTGTATATGTGTAACAAAGTATAGAATTTGGTCCAAATATTTTGCTTCCAGTGTTGTTTACAATTATTTTCTTCAGATGATGTTGACAAAACTGCTGCTGACAGAGATTCTTTTAGATGTCACAAATGAAGAAATTTATTATGTAGCCAAAGACGTACATCGTAAAGCAACTAAAGGTATGCTTTTCTTCTTTAGTTCGTTCAGTGAATATTCTATATGTGCATGGTTTTAGAACATTTACTCCATAGCAACTGTTCCCAAGAGCAATCAGTGTATATTGCATCTGATTTGCTAGAGCTCAAATCCAGTAATCATATACTGTTGTCCTGTGCAGTGTATTGTGAGTTACTTCAGTATTCCATTTCTTTCATATAATTCATTTCTTTAGTTATGATGGTATCTGTATGTTAATGGCTTTTGCAGTGTAGATATCTATTTCTTTATGCTATCATTTTACCTCAAACTTTTAGTTGATCAGAAATGGAGAGAATTCTCAAGTAGCTCATTTTCTTTCACTGATAACAAGCCACTCTATAACAGCAGGTGATTTTTTTATATAATTATGAGTAAAATTAAATATGTAAATACTGGTATTTGAAATATATATGCAGATGCTGTAACTTGGAAATGGATCTATGAATATAGATTTGTGATTTGCAAGTGACTATTAACTCACATTTATAATGTGAAACTTTGACGTGGTGAGAAAATCTAGGACTGGTTTTAAATGGATGATACGTTTTTAATGTTTCTTCTCTCCCTCCAAAAAACAGCAATAGTAGTAGATTTAACAATACCATAGAATCTCATGACTATGAACTCGTGGCTATTTGTGTTAACATGTTGTTCCTGTTGTTGATGTGATACAAAGCTCCTGCAAAACAGCTGGCACAGTCCAGTGCACTGGCTTCCCTCACTGGGCTCGGTAAGTATGTTCCTTATTTTTGAGAGGGACTTAATGGGGAGATCACTCTTATCTTGCATTTCCAGAAATTGTTTTGAAACTAGGTTGGAATTACCCTAATAATTAAGGATCATTCTGCTACCTTTACTCATGTTGGGTAGAACTTTACTCTGCAAATCATCCCACAGATTTCAGAGGGATAATTTATGGAGTAAGGAAATAATCATATGAGAATTGTATCAGAATCTTATAAATAAGGAAACACAAAAGAAATACCTTTTTTTTTTTTTTGGCTGGATAATTTACTCGATAACTAATCTTAATAGGATGGTTTTTTGAATTGTTCCAGGAGCAAACTACAATCTTTTTAAAGGAAGATCACTATTTTTATGCATTACTCCCATTTTGATCCAGCCTATGTTGACCGGGGGTAACAGTTGACAATATGACTGATAAAAATGTGAAGCTCTGGTTTGCCACAAAAAAAAAAAAAAAGCCTATTCAAATGTTTAGAATAAATTTATGCTTTCATTGAAAAACTACACATTTACCTAAGGTCCCATATCCATGATTTTCAATTTGAAGATGTATAGAGTGTGAAACAGAATTGCATTCTAAGATGTAATAGGAAAAGCTCTTTCCCAATGTTGTTATCTTACCATAGTCTAGTAGTAGTGCTACAATAAAATGTCAGTGATCATGTGCTGATTATATGATGTTGTGAACTTTGTTGGTGAACTCCTTTACATGAGGTGAAATGTTCTCTGTCCCAGTTATTCAGATGTTTTTAAACTAATTGTAATAAAGATTAAGAGAACCTCAAATTGAAAGAAAGTAAAATGCCTCTGTGTCAGATGTTTAAGATTACTTTGTATCAGTCCAGTATATACTCAGATCTTTCTTTTGGGGGCGAGGGAAGTCCATTTCTATTCCAACTCTGTACCTTTTGACGTACAGTATTTTCTAAACCACAGTAGAAAAGTTGATATGGCATTCAGGAATTCTAAGCCCAGGACAACTGAAGGTTGCCGAAGTCATTGCAGAGATGTCTTCAGGGACAGGGTCCCAGGCATTTCACTGCTTTGTCTGTGCGCTTGCTGATACATGGGAAGGCATTGTTACTGGCTCTATATGGAGCTTTTTTTGCCCTTCCGTACAATGAGAAAAGTGCCATGATCACAGTGGTTGCTTGCTGAGAAATAGACAATCTGTTCCAGAAGGAGTAAACCCAGATAATAAGCATCAGTACAGAAATGGGGGCCTTGAACACTCCAGTCAACCAGCATTGGCACTTCCCTCAGAATAAGTGGCTTCTTCAGAGAAGAGAAAGTGAAAGAAGGGCAATGTACTCTCCTCTTTGCCCCACAGAAATATTAAGAACAAGGCTTAATCTTTCCTCGTGATAGACTGGGCTTTATGCACGCAGGTGGACTGGGTGGTTATGGATCAGGAGACAGTGAAGATGAGAGGAGTGACAGAGGCTCTGAATCATCTGATACTGATGATGAGGAACTACGACACAGAATCAGGCAAAAACAGGAAGCATTTTGGAGAAAAGAGAGAGAACAGCAACTATTATTAGAAAAACAGTTAGAAGGTAAGTCACTTCAATATATTCCTGCTGTAAAAACATACACATGCATACTTTTTACAACTTAATGAAATATGTGTGGGGTAGTGATCTGTATATTCAGGCTAAAACGTATGGAGCCTTATATAGAAATGATGCTCCTTAATTCTAAAGTTTTGTTCAAAAATGTGTTTGAGATACTTTGCCAAAAACTGGCATTGTGTCCTTTTTTTCTTGTAAAATCCATTATATATGTTCTTCATAGACTATTTATTTACTTTCTCAGTTTTAAAAGAGTAAATTGCAGCAGATAGAGCCCTGCAAATTCGTGGATATCCGATTTATATCCACAGATCGTTTTTGCAGATCAGATGGAGATTCAAATTTTGTATATGTGCAGGGTTCTACAGAGTTTTCAAAAGTAAATTCCTTTAACATATCAGTCCTGATTTAGGGTAAAATTAATCCCTAGGGAGAGGGACCATATAAAGCCTTTTCTCCACTTTTGTTTTTTTAAAGTGGGACGTAAGACTCATGTTGTCCCTTCACATGCGAATGAATTTTACAAGGACTGCATTGCACAAAGATGTTTGAAATAGTATACGTTTGCAAAGTGTTGTAAGGTTGAGAACCATTCTCCAAATGTATTTGCCAGGCTATACAGTGGTACGTCGGCCTACTAGTGTATGAAGAAAAGATCTTGTGCAGATGAATAATTTTGTATATACATTCTAAATACATGAAAAATATTATGACTCTTGTGGTGTCACTTCCCATTTCAAAGGGGCAATCTGGTTCTGTCTCTCACTAGATGGTGAAAACTTGGTGGCTGGATAGGCTATGATTTTGGGGGGATTTCCCCCTTTCCCTGCCTTTTTAAATAATTTTTCTCTTGTCACTTCCTTAGGGCTAGATTAACATAGCATGCTTCTTTGTGGGTAGTTAGACTTTTGTGTTGCTTGTGGGGGACCCTGGATGAGAGAGATACAAAAGGAGCACTTAGAGATGATAAAGTCATTGCGGAGAAACTAAATGAATTCTTTGCTTCGGTCTTCATGTTTGAGGATGTTAGGGAGATTCCCAAAACTGAGCTGTCTTTGTAGGTGACAAATCTGAGGAATTGTCACAGATTGAAGTGTCGCTAGAGGAGGTTTTGGAACTAATTGATAAACTTAACTGTAACAAGTCACCGGGACCAGATGGCATTCACCCAAGAGTTCTGAAAGAACTCAATAGTTCCGCAGTTTCACATTTAACTAGGGTTTGTAACCTGTCCTTTAAATCGGCTTCTGTACCCAATGACTGGAAAATAGCTAACGTAATGCCAATATTTAAAAAGGGCTCTAGAGGTGATCTCAGCAATTACAGACTGGTAAGTCTAACGTCCGTACTGGACAAATTAGTTGAAACAATAGTAAAGAATAAAATTGTCAGGCACATAGAAGAACATAAATTGTTGAGCAAAAGTCAGCATGGTTCCTGTAAAAGGAAATCATGTCTTACTAATCTATTAGAGTTCTTTGGAAGGGTCAACAAACATGTGGACAAGGGGGATCCAGTGTACGTAGTGTACTTAGATTTCCAGAAAGCCTTTGACGAGGTCCCTCACCAAAGGAAGGTATTCTCTGGTATTCACTTTGCCATTTAAACTGTCATAGCAGGCAAACAATGCAGTTGTGCATAGCTATTTAGCCAGACTAACTTGTCACCAGAGAGAGCAGTAAATGGATGTTTTCTATCATAAGTAGAAACAAAAGCTTTACTGCAACAGAAGTGCTTTACCCTGGATGAATACATTTTTTTGGATCACAACTGTAATCATTATCTGTGTTCAGTGAGATACAGCTGACTCAGTTTTATGTAGAATTTTGGGGGGCAACCTTTAACCTCTTCAACATGCAGCGGAAACAAACACATCTTGTTACTCTATATCAGAGCTGATTATAATTAAATTGTAAAAGCTAAGCACTTACCGATTTTCTGGATAGCTGAGATTTTTAGCAATGTATGCATTTAATGTAACAGTATCTTGTTTTGCTATTTAAAAAAATATATTGAAGGAGGGAAAGTATTCTAAAATGAATTTTTACCCCTCAGACGGTGGTATCCTAATCCTTTAATATGTTTAAAATGTGTATGATGCAATGAAAAACCTTCTAAAATTCATTATAAGTATTTATTTTTCTTGCTTAAGGGCTATTTTAAAATAAAATATATGGAAGGTCTGGATGATTTGGGAACTTGGAAATGCAATATATAACCTTTTACTTTCATATCACCAGTTTGACTTTGGTCCATACTGGTGATCTGTCAGCAGTCTGGTATGCTGAAGGCTTGTCTGTACATGGAGTTATTCCTGACTAACTCCTTGTGTGAACACTCTTATTCCAGAAAATATCAACACATGGAGTTAGAGTGTTCACATAGGGAGTTAATGAGGAACAACTCCATGTACAGACAAGCCTTTAGTCCTGTTTCTAGTGGACAGATGTCCACTAGAACTGTGCCCCCTGTCCCTCCACAATATTGCTAATTAGTCTCAACAAAGAACCTAATGAGTGAGTGAGTATGGTGTCTCCACTATTCATTTTTAGAGGTGTGGTCCTTTAGGGTGGTATGGAGAAGTTAACACATCTTGCAGTACATATTGCTTTGAGGTGATTTTGTTGTCATGGAAACAGAATGGTTTCTTTTATCCATATGCACCAAGTTCAGATACATTTAAAATCTGAACATAAAGTATGAATTAATCACTTGCAAAAATTCTTGATTGAGAATAGCATCTGAAATTGTTAATATCTCCTGTTTTGCCTTTAAAAAAATAATAATTCAGAAACCAGGTTTTAGAAATCACTTCTAAATTATAGTGTCATAAAATTAGGTCATTCAGTGCAGCTGTCTGTGATTATACGTTTGTGAATTTAATCCTGTAGGTTAAACAGTATTAAGCACGGGGGAAGGGTTTGTTTTTAGACAATGCAAAAGTCATCCAGGAACTTTAAGATGGTGGTGTAGTGAGGAGTGGCAAGTGAATTGTTTTCTAAAAATGACTAATGTGGTCTGGTGTTCCATTGCCAAGAAAGACAGCACATTTGTTCTCTTGCCATGTATCTGTACCACGTTAATTGGCATTACTTGTGTTTTTGTCTTTCATATGCTTTTCCAGAAGAAAAACTACAAAATGAAAAAATTGCAAGAGAGATGATGAATGAATTCATCAATAAAGAGCAAAATAGCAATTCAGCACCACAGGAAGCGAAGGAAACAGAGGATGATGTGTTTAATGAAAAGAAAAGATCTCCAGGTGAAACTGCACCAGATATAGAACCCAAAAAAGAGGTTAAAGAAAAAGAGAGAACAGGAAGGAGTAGGTCAAGAAGTTCTAGTAGTGGTACCACTAGCAGTAACAGTAGAAGCAGTAGTAGCAGCAGTACTGTATCTAGTACATCATATAGTACGAGCTCAGGTAGTAGCCGCAGTTCTTCACAGTCTTCCTCTCCTAAAAGGAAGAAGAGACGTAGTCATAGTAGATCTCCATCACATAAAATTAGGCGCAGTAGAAGTAGGAGTTATTCTCATAGAAATAAGAGAGAGAGGAGTAGAAGTAGGGAAAAGATAACAGAAAGGAGAAGGTCTAGTAGAAATAGCATGGACAAGGGGGAGAGACGAAAAAATCGTAGTCCTTCCCGGGAAAGAAGTTGGGAAAGGCGTAGAAGCAGTAGTCATTCAAGGGATAGGCGAGCTAGCCGTGCTAGTCGCAGCAGGAGTCGAGATAGGCGTAAGAGTGATGACCAGCATAGAAGTCTTAGTGGAAATAGGCACAAGCACAAGGGTGATGGTAAAGATCAAGAGCGGAAAAAGGAACGAAGTAGGAGCATAGATAAAGATAGGAAGAAGAACAGAGAACGGGAGAGAGACCAGGAGAAAAGAAAAGAGAAGCAAAGAAAAGAAGAAAAAGACAGTAAGTCTGGCAATCATGATGACAGTAGGTTAAAGAGAAAAAGAGATAGTGAAAGAACTCTCTCTCGCAGCAATTCAATGTCTGCTAAAATTTTAAGACAGGATTCTAGACAGGAAAGCAAAAAAAGTTCTACCAAAGAGAGTAAAAAACATTCAGGCTCTGAATCTAGTGTCAGGAGCAGTTCTGAATCACCAGGAAGCAGCAAAGAAAAGAAGGCTAAGAAATCAAAGCATAGTCGGTCACAATCCATGGAGAAATCTCAAAGGTCTGGTAAGAAGGCAAGCCGCAAACACAAGTCTAAATCACGATCAAGGTAGTATACTTTTTAAGTATTTTGTCTGATTATTTTTTTTTTTTACTATTCATCTTCCTGTGTACAACATATAAAAGTATTCTTTAAAATTTGGTATTTGTTATAATTTTTGTCTTGGGCAAAAGTAATTTTGGGAAGTCTTTTAAAATTACTAATTGTTAAGCCTAAAGTATGTGTGGTTTTGGGGCGGGGTGTCTTTCTCCATTAACTTTTCCCCCTTTCCCTTTATTTTTCAGGTCAACCACCCCTCCTCGTCGTAAACGCTGAGGAACGATGTGGCACCAGTGATATGACATTAAAAAATTCCATGAGTTTTAAGGGCTTGTCTCATTATAGAGGCACATTGTGGCTGTGTAGGTGAAACCAGAATCCTTTTTTTAAACTGTAAATAGGTGTATTTTTTTTCCAAATGCTGCTCAGTTAAATAGGATTTCTTTGTATCGCAATTTTTTCAAAAACAGTAGTGCTTAATAAGAATATAAAACATGCCATTCTCTTTCAGCTGTAATGTTCTTAAAATTACTATTGAATGTACTGTGATGTCAATAAAGCTCTTTAGTTCATTTTGGTTTAAAATTCTTGCACATTAATTTTACGTGTTAAAATATAGATAATACTTTTTTTTAAAGGCAGCTGTTCTTTTTGTATTACAAATTTTAAAAGTACTTTGAAAAATATTTTAACATCTGTCGTTTTTCAAAGTATGTAATTTTATTTATTTATTTTGTCCAGGGATTTGTCAAAATTAATCAATTGGTTGGGGGTTGGGGAGAAAAAAGAAATAGACTTCGAATTATTTTTTCTTTAGATGAAAATGTCTTACCATTTTTACAGTTCTCCTTTTTTTGGACTATCTAGTAACATATGCTGTGTGTGTAAAATATGGATCATTCTGTAATATGAGATATGTTAAACCCAATTGAGCACCAATAGGAATATGTGCAAGAACTGATCATGTGCACCATGAACGTTCAGCTTTGAACCTATATTCCTCAATCAGCCACTTCTGTTTTGTGTTCTAACACTACTTAATACTGATTGGAATATAGAATAATAGATAATAATCTGCTCTCAATAGACTTTCAGTTCTCTTAAGAACTGAGAATTTTGTGAAAAGTTGATTATCTTAACAGTTTAGACATTTGGGAATGTGTAGATTTTTTTTTCTTTCCAATCAGCTACAATTAAGTTTAAGATACACTACTGTGGAATACAGTGTCTGTGATGCACTTCATTTGGTTTTCAGTCCAGATCTTATATTTATTCAGTTTTTTAAAAATAGTGTGAAAGGTTTATATACTCTACCAACAACTGGAATTTTGTCACGTCCTGTACTTATGGAAATTACATTTGACAAAACTGCACTGATACTGGTAGTGACTTGCAAATAAAGAGAGCATACTACAGTACTGCCGTATTTAAAAATTCCATAGATCTAGCTAAATAGCATATACATAACATCTATTACTAGCAGTACATTGGCATTAATTTTGTTACATTGTTGACATTCACATACATTAAACTTCATCGTGTTTTATAAGAGAATTCTCTTATGAGCATGTTTGAATGGGAAGGGTAATTAAGAATATCAGGTATATTTGATATGTGGAGGAGATGTGGTCTTAAACAATTCTGTGAGTAAGTATATAATGGAGGGTTTGTATAAAGAGAAATCTAAATTAGGATGCTCTATTAATTCAGATGTGTGCAGGCTTCTGCCTGTTCTAAACAGTCACAGATTAAAATAATTGTAAAAGATTTATGCAGTAGGGAAAAGGAAACCCCATTTTAAGTGTATGGAGCAAGTATTATGGGGCTTCTTTAAAACTCAGGTTCACAAATGAAGGCTGGGGTGGAATGAAAATAGTATCCTCCCTGTTAGGCTTCCCCTCGTCCTCCCTTGGTTCTTGTCATGCAGACAGAAAGAGGATGAGTCTGAAGTGTAAGCAATGCAGTGTTTGTTGGGGTCAATCAAGCAAGCATATCCATAGCTTTGTACACCAGTCAAGTTTTTTTCCCCTCCTCACTCTCTAGCTCTTTTTTTTAGCAGGCTCAATTGTACCTGTAGTGCATGTTCCAGCACCAACCCCTACAATTTATGATTCTGTTCCGTTTTTGGAGGGTCATGAGTCTGGGGGTTTTGGTACTACCTCTTTTGTATCCCATGGGATGGATAAGGAGTGACGTGTTTTGGCCAGGGTCCCCATTTCTTTGGCTTTTTAGTGTTTCTCTCCCGCTTCCCACCTCCCCCCCAGTCCCTCCCAGCTTGACCTTGCCTTAAGATAGAAGTTGAAGCTGTGGTATATTAAACTCCCACCAAACTCAGCAACACTTTAACTCTTTCTTATCTTTTTCCTTTGTGCTATAAACTCCATGTGGGCAGATGCAACACAGAGTTCTGTTCTTTGTTCACATATCTTAACAAGAATATAAGAATAGTATAAGTCAAAT
Source organism: Dermatemys mawii (assembly GCA_007922305.1). Taxonomy (NCBI): domain Eukaryota; kingdom Metazoa; phylum Chordata; order Testudines; family Dermatemydidae; genus Dermatemys; species Dermatemys mawii. Next base: position 49,820,378 of record ML677333.1, on the reverse strand, counting down.
GGGCAAAGAAAACCCAAAATTATATCTCGGGCAAATACACAGGCTTGAATGCTGTGTTAACATCACTAACACTCCGAGGCTGTGTATATGTGAAGATAAGTGAAGTAGCACAGTTGGTAAACTTCTGAAAAGTGTGGGACACGGGGACCCGAACTGTTGTCTGACAACTCAAATTGGATGAAGATAGATGAATCAGTCAGATGTAGTCAAACAAAGGACATTACTAATGTTACAGATTTATATGTACTGAGGTTCTGTAAATATTCTGGTATATGGTTTAGTAACTTCCTGTTCTGGGAGATTAACAAATATCACAGTAGCCTTAACTTGGCTCTGGGACAAATTAAGCCCTGGATGTGTTGATGGAGAGAAAGGCAGCAGGGTTGATGGATGGTGCTGGAGAGGGCAGCAGGGGCATGGGAGTGAACTCCATAGTTGGGGCCTGAACCAAAAGCCCTGTGTGGGGGGGATGGAGCTTTATGGTGGAAGCCCAGGGCTGGAGAAGGCAGCAGGGACCAGAGGCAATGGGGAGGGAGTGGCTAGCCAGGAGCTGGAGCCTGCTGCCACATGACCAAAGCCTGGTTAGTGCAGCCAAAGCCTGGGGCTGCAGGAGCAGGGAGTTGGGGGGGATGAGCCTGGGGTGGGAGCCTGTCTGCTGCCATGTAGCTAGGGCCCATAGCTGGAGTCTAAAGCCCCGAAGCTGGAGCTCACTGCCTACCCTCTCTCCCTCCCTCCCCCAAGGCTGAAAAACTCAACCCCACTGCCCCTGGGAAGGTGGGAAATTTGCAGGTCGCCTTCTCCAACATTTGTGCCTCCAGAATGGGGACAGGACCCAACCTCTGGTAGCGGTCCTGAGGGAGAGGGTACTGCTTCCTTTTCTCACCGGGAGCACAGCCTACCATGCTGTGGCCACAAGAAAAGCTCCAGGCGGACGCATTTGAGAAATGCTGGTATAAACCCATATTGAGATTCACAAAGAATGTCTTCACGGAGGAAGATGATGCTTCAGGAGAAAACTAGCAAGGAGATTTCCTGAAGTTGCTAGCAGAGAGAGATGCCTCTATAATTTCCACAGATTTATGTCCGACGTTGGGTTAATGTGTTAGAATATATACAGGTATATATACATTGATATAACTAGGTTGAAACCACACTAAAGTTTTCACTGGTTTAAATAAATCAACTTTAAACGGATTTTAAATAAACTGGTGCAAATCCTGTAATCAGACAATCCCTGAGACCAAGGATGGAGGGAAGTGGAGACACCAGGTAGGGACTTGGGATGGTAAATCAGTGACCTTCCTGCAGCGCTGGGGAGGCAGGTGGAGGGGCTCTCCTAGGAGGCCGCTGTATGCGGTGCAATGATCATGACTTTAATTCTGGCTCAGTGCACATAAAAAAAGAAATGTGGGTCAGGCAGGGCCTCTGCCACTCCTGCTTCCCATGGGCAGGGATGATGGATCCGGTCACTGTGCCTGCAGGTGACCGCTGGGAGCCGCTTGGTCCACTGCCCAGTCCTAGGGTGACCAAACATCCTGATAAAATTTGGACTGTCACAATATATAGTTTGTCCTGACCAATGTACGGGTGGGATGCCATTTGTCCCGATATTTTGGTGTGGTGCTGGACAGATTGGTCACCCTGGCTGGCAGGCTCCTGGGAAGCGTATGGCAGGACCCTTCAGCCTCTTGGCATAGTGGCAGCCAGGGGGGTCTCCAGTTCACATACTGAACCTGCTACCTGTGCCAGGTCCATCGCAGACAACATGAGCTGTGGGAGTGGGGGCCTGCAAGTGCGGGCAGCGCACAGAGCTCCCTTTCAGACCTTGACCCTAGGAGCCAGAGGGACCTGATGGCTACTTCCCTGGAGCTGCCCCAGGTAAGTGCCACCCAGACCCTGCTCCCACACCTCCCTTTGCCCCAGCCCTCGAGTGTAGGCAGGTGGAGGACTGGCCAGGGACAATGAGACATGCGTGGCATGATGAGATGCACACTGATCCACCTGGCCCTGTTGGGGGTGGGCCTATGCTGCACCACACAGCTGTCCTGCCCAATATCCCCTGGGCCCACTGTGCCCCTCCCCGCCACAAATCTGCAATGTCCCCCCTCACCACCACTGCTGTCCAGCGCCCCCTGCCCATAGCCCCACCACAACTGCCCAGCACCCCTCAAAAAACCCCACTCCCTAGTTCCCCAACACACAGATCTCATTGCCCCATGCCCTACCCCACAGCCCCACCACAACTACACAGCTCCCCACACAGACCCCTAATGCCCAGTGCCCTGACACAGAAGGATCTTCCCCCATTGCCCAAATAGCCCCCCCCCCCAGACTTCCCAGACACTCCCCGTGCCCTGGGTCTGCCCCCTCCCCTGGCCACATTCACGGGCCCTGCTGGGAGTGTCAGCTGGGCTGAGCCAACAGCGCCGGTGGAGGCTGGGACTGGGGTCAGGCGCCCCTCGCAGGGGCCGTACGTCCCCCTCCCCCGTGGCTCCGCTCGGGGCCGTGAGCTTGGGGCTTCCCCACCCCGCCCGGCCGCCCCGAGATTTCCTCTCGCGATCCGCTCACCCTGCCCAGCCCGGAACTGAGCAAGCGGGGCGGGGAGGCGGGTCCCGCTAGGGGCGGAGCGCGGCGGCGCCGCTCGGCCTAGCGCGATGAGGGGCTGCGGCGGGCTGAGGCGAGCCGCCCGGGCTCTGGTCGCCCCGCGGGGCCGGAGCAGCGGGGCGGGCCCGGCCGGGAGGCGGCTGGGGGCAGCGGCCGGTGAGTATCTTCTGTGCCCGGCCTCAGCCAAGCGGGGCTGGGCAGGCAGCCCGGGGCGGCAGCACCGGCTGGCTCTGGGTGTTTCCTGCGGGGCCTGTCTCGGCCCGTGGCGGCCGGGCTACGTGTCCCCCAGCGCTGGACGCGCCCCAGGGGCCGTGCCGGGGCCGGTAGCGCTGCCCGGCGCTTGGCGCGGGCTCCGGAACCGCCCGGTGCCTCTGCGGCCGGCTTGCAACATTGGCGGGATTGGCAGCGGCCGGGCGCTTGCCGCGCTGCCCCATACCTGCCATGCAGGGGGCGGGTGGACGGGCGCTTCCCCGGGGCCCGGTGCAGCCGAACTGCCCAGCAGCGGGTTACCCTGACGGGCCCCAGCTGGCCCGCCCTTGCAGTGGCTGTTCCTGGGGTCAGTGGCTTAGCAGTGTCACAATACTGGACTGGCAGAGTGACGACTTATAATATGCAAGGAGTCGCCGCTTTCTAGATACAAATACAGGGTTGGTCGGTTTAGTTGGGATTGGTCCTGCTTTGAGCAGGGGGTTGGGCTAGGTGACCTCCTGAGGTCCCTTCCAACCCTGAGATTCTGTGGCTGGCATGATGGAAGCTCAATGGTTAGTAATAATTAGCTACTTTGCTATAGTCATTTAAACAGGAAAGATAATTGTCTGTGTTCAGGAGGGAACTAATTCTATAAAATGAAGCTTAGAAGCCTTTGATGGATTGTTTGCTCTATTAAAGCTTGAAGCTGGTCAGATGGACCTACTGGTCTGCAGAGGTGGCTCAGAGGAATAAAACTCTAGAGTACCATCATCACGGATTCACAGGGTCTGGCCTATGCCCCTCCTGCGACAGGTCCTTGAGGAGTGATCGCTTTTGTGTGCTGGGCCCCAAGAACTTGCGAAGTTCCGCAAGGGGAGGCCCAGGACTTCCCAGACTTTGAAACTGGACCTTTAGGAGCCAGTGATCCCTGTTTCTCTCCTCAGGTCCCTGCAGCGAAGCTAGCCAAGGCAGACTTCTGTGGGAGACTTGTGTTGTACCCCTTTAGGGCACAGTGCTCTCAATGAGCATTTGCTGCGACACCAGGCATCCTTTCCAGAATAAGATGGTAATCGCCATATTAATCACCTAACATACAGAATCTGAAACTCCTTAAATTAGCATAGAGAAACGAAGGTTAAGATAGAGTTGCCCCTTGAGCCATGCCTCCATGCCAACTAAGCCATCTTGGCATTCTCACTATCTTTTTGTCCTTAGTCCCACTCCCAGACGTCTGTATCTGGCTATGTCCACACTTGCAGAGTTTTTGCTCTGTCAGTTTCAATGGTGATAGGGAACCGGTGAAAGAAAAGCGCTGGTTTGTGTACTCACTTACTTCTGCAGGCATCAGAGAGTGTTTACATTCACAGCACTTCCATTATGCACGAGAGCAGCACACTGAGGGCAGCTATCCCACAGTGCAGCTCTCTCCATTTTGACATGGGTCTTGTGGGAAGGGGGGAAAGGGTGAGTACCTTCTTTGCCCAGCCGCAGCCAAGCAGGTCTTCAGGTCTGGGAAACTAAAAGATGCCTATCCTCAACATCCTCACTGGTGAAGACTGATCAAATAAACTTCCTTATCTTCCTCAATTGTTCCCTTTAATTCCTGGTGATTCAGCAGACTCAATGATTGCTTTATAGACTTCCTGCTTTTGGATATACTTGTTTGCTTTTAATGCCTTTAACTATTTTCTTTTCAAAATCCATGTAGGCCTTTCTAATTTTCGTTAGCTTATTGCCTTCTGCATTTTATATTTCTCTTCATTGGCTTCACTGGGTCAGATTTCTTAAATTTTGAAAGATTTTTGTTTGGTTTAAATAGCTTCTTCAACCTTGCCATTTAGCTATATTGGTTTACTCCTTGCTGGTTCCGTTTTTGTTCATGTCTTTTGAAATGCTTATATTTTTAAAATTAGCATATATGCCACCTCTACGGATTTTACTTTCTTAGCTTTTAACTTTAGGACTTTTTTTTGGCTAATCTTATTTTATTGAAATCTCCTTTTTTAAAGGTTAGTGGTCTGTACTTTGTCATTTTTTAGTATCCTTCCTATCCCATTGGGAATTGAACCTTAGTGCTTCATGTTCCCTATGTCTAAATGGGGATTGTACCATTTGTTTCCCAGATATTTTGTGTGATTTCATTAATTGCTGATAAAGCTGAAATCCTTGGATAGAAGGGATGGTAGAAGTACAGTATGGTGTTTAGAACGTCAGTTTATAAACCTTTAAAGATCATATGATAAAAAACAATGAGATATTTAATCACAGATCTCACTTTGAGATGATCTCTGTAGTTCTGAATAATAGTCAGCAAACCAAAGAAACCTATGCTTGTTAGTAGGTTCTACTGGAAACCAAAAAAACCTTCACAGAGCTTGATCTCTTTGATAGTAGGTATGTCCACAGTTATTTTCTCTCAATGGAACTATCCTGGCCATTTTGAATAATAAATCAATAGGAATATTTTTAGATGTAGTTTAAAAAGTGGCTCCAATCAAAGTGACCAGGTGTAAATATGCCATATGCTCGCTGTTACAGAATGCAATCTGTACAAAGTATATTTTTCCTGGGCGAGCCATGTGAGCAGTGTAGACGGTTCCTAGCTTGTGGCATGGTTTGAGTTCCCTGCCATGTCTCTCTCCCTCCCATGTCTCTCTCCCATGGCTCCTCCAGTCACTATCCCAACCCATAGTTAAGTCAGTCTAACTCCTGGAATTGACACCACTAGGTCAACAGAAGAAATCTCCCATTAACCTAGCAATGGTATTTCGAGGTGGTAAATTAACTACAGTGATAGAAACCCCCCTTCAGTATCATGCCTACAGACACACAGCTGCTGCACCGTAGCTGTGCTGCTGGAGCATCTACATAGACAAGCTCGAAGAGCTGTACTTTTTTAGTGCAAAGGCAAGAGTCAGCTTCTGTTTTTAGCACACTCTTCGATTACTTGATTAGATCAAAGAAATGCATTCTTCCTTAACTTTCCTGAGAAGGCTTGAAGTAATTCTTGTTTTAACATTGTAAATTGATTTAAATGCTTATTGTAGTAATTGGCAAACCAGATAAATTGAACCACAGATCTGTTAATTGAATTTCAATTGTAATCTTCATTTGATTGTTGGATTGTGTCGTACTTGATTAGTTCAGGAAAATTAGAAGTAAATCAGTGATACATTTGCTTCATTTTGTATTTGTTTGCATATTCTTTTTAATAAATATATAAAAACAGGGAACTGGTTTCTCTCTCAAAACTTTTATGTGAGAAAACAATGTATTCACAGGTAAAGGTAAATACATTGATTAGCTCCTGGATGCATATTTTAGTTATTTAAAATCTTATTACCACTACATAGTGTTTCAAGCCAATTTGACAAACAGATTTTTTTAATCTCTGAATGATTATAAAGCTGATGATTTCCATTGCACTGATTTTGTTATAAATGCAGGTCACAATTATAATCAGGCTTTTCAGAGAGGCCCCCAGGGCTTCAGGGAGAACGACAACTGGAAAATGCAGTTGACATCCAACACTAGAAAGTTTGTCTGTCTGACTGAAATGAAAAGCAGCATGTGAGTACAGTAACTAATAGAATTATCCATGACATTATCCTTTACTGTGTAAAAATGAGCTTAATGATGTGTGAAAACTTGATGATGATCTGATAAAATTAATTTTGATCTTTCAGAAGAGTTTTTCAGATTATTTTTGCTCTTCCTTTTTATTGTTACTGTACAGAAATACATACTACTAAGTTAAAAAAAATCCCCAACGTTATGTACATTCAATAACCTATTTTATGCTCAGAGTTATTAGTCATTCACTGTGATGTTAAATGATCTTTACTAAGTTAAGAAGAGAGATTTTTAGATTCTAGGCAGCAAGATAAAAGGAATCAAAAGGGCTTTCTCTTGCTTTGTCTCTCCTTCCACCTTGAAGGAAATATTTTTCCTGCCTCTTAATCCAACTTTTTTTTTTTTGGTCACATGTTTTGGTGCCAGGTATCCATGTTTATGACATGATGCTTGGCTTTCATTTTTCAGGTCCACTATGAAGAGGCTATACAGCACTTCACACAAAACAGTGGATTCAAAAGAGATGAAAAAATTCCAGCTCCTGGCATGTAGATGGTGGGATGAGCAAGGAGAATATTCCGCCCTGCATTCTCTGAATGATATTAGAGTGCCATTTATTAGGTACGGTTTTGGAATTACTTTTGCTGTGTAATGTTATTTCTAAGCATCCATCTAAAAACAGCGTGAAATAACTAGACCGGAAAATGAGACATAACTTGTTGAACAATTATAGGTACTTAACACAAATTTTAAAGAAACATTTCAGTTAAACCATTTTGTATCTTTGTGCTTATTTATACACATTTTATTTCAGAGATACTCTATTGAACATGAGCAGTGATCATCAGGTGGGGAGCCCTCTGTCCGGTGTAAAAATTCTAGATGTTGGCTGTGGTGGTGGATTATTAAGTGAAGTAAGAAACAGTTTGTTGTTCCTGCCTCTCTAACTAAGGAGCATATGAAGACTTTGAAAGGTGTTATGATTTGTTTATTTAACTCATAAATCTCAAATAAGGAGCAGCCTCCCCAGGCCCTTTTCTGCAGTATTGGTACATTGATAAATGCTTGTTTTGGAGTGCAGTAAATTCTACAAACTACATTCAGTATTTGGGTTAAAAAAAAGTGCATGGAATGTTCTGTTATAAACAACTGAGCTTCATCAAGAAAAGAGAAACTGTAGGAAATGGCACAAGTCATTTCTAGCATTCATTTGGAAAGTCATTGTAAAATAACTCTTTTATTTGTGTTGAGTGGGGGCAGGGAGGGAGGTTAGTAAAAGATCCCTTTTTATCGTGACCACTCTTGTTAATGAAGTAACACATTTTCCGTTGTAATCTATTTTCACGTGCTTGACACTTTTGAAGCAGTCACCTTTTGGGCTTAAATTTTCCATACTGGGCAAAGTTCTCATCTCTGACCTTGCCCCTTGATGCCACCTAATAGTACTGGGGCTGTACAAAGGGACCCTAAAAGCACCGTATCTGGCATAAGGAGGATTCCTGTGGTGTAGGGAGCAGCCGTAAGGATGCCTTATGAGGACCCCCTCACAAGCCTGAGGAAAGGGGGCATTTTTGCAGGAAAGGTGCTGGAACTAGGGGTGCTGCCTCACACTGTGGCTTGAAATGGTTTCCATTATAGACAAGGTTTACAGTTTGGTTAAATGGCTTTCAGCACCCCCAATATAAAAATTGTTCCAGCATCCTGGTTGAGGGTAGGAGAGTAACACACAGATTCTGGGCAGCATTGTGACTCATAGTCTGCTCTAATTTAGACTGGCTCCCAGGACTGTCTAAGTTAAGGGACCTGTCTAGCCCCCAGAGCAGCCCAAGATCTTTTGAAGCTTTTATGTTCAGAGGTATAGGACAGATCACTTACCCTAGCTCTCTGCACAAAGGTGGGTCTCTCCCTTCCCCCCATTTCTGGTAGCTAGAGGCAAATCCTTTTTAACCACGAGTGTGAGAAAAATGTATATCTTTACCCTGTTATAAAACAATTCCTCCTTCCCTCACCTCCCATCTTCCAAAAACATGAGCCAGCTAGAGCAAAAACTACCAAAGTGGAAACTTGGTATGACCTTTAATTCTCATTGACAATTAGTACCTTTGCTTGATTTTTGAAAAAATAAAACAAATGGTTTCTATTTAATACAATTTTCAAGCAGCCATAATTCTATATGGGCATTAGAAAATGTTGCAGGTCTGTGCTTAAGTGTGGATATACTGTGCACATGTCCATCTAGTTAAGGTCTCACTCGCTGGTTCAAAGTACTTACAAGCTTCACACACTGAATGACTATGGATGAGGAGCTCTCTCACTCTGCTGGCAAAGCCAGTGGATCTTGTAACTTTCACAAGGTTAATAACTAGAGAATTTAGAATTCCAATAACATAAAGTTGGTGGTATTGCACAAAGTATTCCAGTTTCAAAAGAGACATCAACCTCTGAGAGAGAACATACTTAAAATATTTCAGTGACAGTCATGACTGGTACTTTCCTAGTAAACATCTGAGCATTCAGCTCTCAGCATTGAGCTGGTATCATAGGTAATCGTGTATAAAGTAACCATTAAAAAGACATGTGGATTCACCATTTCAGTAAGGAGTGACCATAAATATAGGTTAAAAAACCTAGGGGAGAAAAATGGTGTCTTTGTGATAGTTGCAGTGGAGAAAATCTGCACTCATTTTAAAAACAGACGTAATAGAATCACTAAATTCTATTTGACAGTATTAGTTTTTAAAATAATAGAAAATCTAAAATGTGTGTTGAGCTTTCTCTCTCTAATAAACTTTTAAAAATGCTGCAGATCAAAGGCCACCCTTCAGAGCTGTTTGTCTCACTGTTCTAAAAATGCTTACTGCAAGATTTTTGTGTGACTTCGACATTAGATTCTGTTAGTTTATAGAGCTTTAAGCTTATGCTGATTGTTTTAATGCAGTGAATAAACAACACTGTATATCATTAGCCTTTAGGTAGACTGGGAGCTTCAGTTACTGGAATTGATCCTCTGGAGGACAACATTAGAACAGCAGAACAGCACAAGTCATTTGATCCAGTCCTAGCCAAGAGAATACAGTACAAACCATGTTCACTGGAGGATATTGCAGAAGTGGCTACAGAAACCTTTGATGTAATTGTTGCTTCTGAAGTAGTGGAGCATGTGGCTGACCTAGAAACATTTATCAAGTACTGCCATCAAGTGTTAAAAGTAAGTGTGTGTTTTAATTGTAGGAAATGTTTGTTCATTATTTCTTTAATAAAGTTAAACCTTTAAAAGTTAATCAGAGAACAAGTAGATCCCAAAGGCCTCAGTGACATCATCACTCAATATTGCAGCAGTACCATGACTCCCATTAGGTTGTGTACAAGGAAGTACAAGGTCGAAACCTAATGGAAAGTTCTTGTAGCATGATTTTCCACTGACGGAGAAAGATCTAACAGCTATGTTGATGGTGTCTACAAATATGAATTAACTGTGCACTGAAGTTCTGACTGCAGTTGAACTTCTGTCTCATGGCATCTTATTCCAACTTAGCATTAAAAGTCAGACATATTCCTGGATTGCTTTAAAGAGTGCAATGTTTACATTTAGACGTGCTTAGGATTTATTTTATTTTTTTCTAGTATTCTTGTTTCTGGTTAGTAGAGGATGATGGTAGCTCCAGTGTGCAAACTGGGACTCTTCTTTACTCCACAACCTTGTCAAACTACTCGCACAGGGAACATAGTTTATATGAGTAGGAACCATCACTCTCTTCTGTCTGATAGGGTCATGAGAAATTATTCTTTTTCCATCAGTGCACAGAACCTCTAAATATTACTTTTGTTCTTTGAAAGTGTTACATTAGGATGTACAGAGAATCAATTAAACAACTTTTTATCTAGAAGTATATTAATTATACGATGATATCTCATATTTTGCACTTTATACTGTGTGACTTTGTGTTATGGCCAAATTCAGCATGGGGAATTACAGTCTACCTACCTAAATAATGCCTATAATTTCAGTGGGATAAACTAAGGGCTGGTCTTCACTGCGGGGGAATCGACTGAAAGATACGCAACTTCAGCTATGTGAATAACGTAGCTGAAGTTGTTCAGTTAAATGTACTGCTAATTGAATATTATTCTAATGTTTTTATTAGCCAGAAGGCTCGTTATTCATTACTACAATCAACAAAACACAGTTGTCCTATATCTTGGGGATTGTAGTTGCAGAGAGAATAATGGGCATTGTACCAGAAGGTACTCATGACTGGGAGAAGTTTATTTCACCTGAAGAGCTAGAATGCCTGCTAAACTCAAGTAAGTGTCCAATAGAATGACAGGAGTGAACAGCGAGATCCAAGTGTTGCTGATTATAATGGCAACTGTGAGGGAACTAGATAGCTAGGATAATTGGTAACTTTGAAATGAAGAGCTCTGTATGCCTGTTAGCAGCTCAGATTTGGCGTAGGTCAAGTATAGATAAAAGTTATTACCCACATACTGATTGTTCAGCTGTGTATGTAGAATTGGTGGTCTCAGTTCAACTCCAAGCATACAGAGGTCACCTAAACAAAACCACCATCACAACTAGCCCCCTTGTCGATAGCCAGACCTTCAAAGATGAAAATTCTTGGACTCTTTTTGGCGACAATAGTGTTTCATTTCTAAGAGTGAGTCCTAGGTCAGGGTTGAGACACTTGATGAGTCAGTGTCCAGAGGTTGCATTGCTGCTGCACTGTATAATCTGAGGTCTTTTGTTTTCCTCCTCTTTCACTAGCCTTACATTTATTAAAACATTTCCTTTAAAAACTGTCTGAAGTTGAAAGTTGACCACAGACTTTCCAATAAAACTTGAGAGAGTGTATTATAGTGGCTGGATCAAAATACTAAGTCACACCAGTGATCCCAGTTTGATTGCTTCCCTAAAAGACTGATTTCTGAGGTGTTGGGTTTTCCCCTTAGACACGCCTTCTCTACAGAAAGTTTAAAGAAAAAAAAAAACACCAGCGAGCACCTCACTTTTCCTGTAGTTTGCTGTAAACAAGCTGGTGCCTGAACTCAGTCTTTTATTTTATATCCAGCTGAGTAGCATCATATGCATATTACATGCATATGATGCATATGATATGATATATGCATAGCATCATATGCATATCATATGCACCTAAAGGATATTAAGAAGGGAGCATAAAATTGCTCTTTATTTAGACTGTTTTCTTGATCCATATTCATCTTGCCTTTTTTTTTCATTCATAGCTATATCTCCAGCATCTTCCATAGATATATTCAGTTTATCAGTTTTGAAGTGGATGACCTGAATCTGCAAAACATGTGCAATATAAATATGCTTCTGATGACTCAATAGTGTTGCTCTAAAGCTCAGTGGAAGAATGTATATTTAGAGCTTACTATTTTTTTAGAGCTTGATGTTTCATTGACTTAAAATATCTGAGGATCACCATCTTTTTCCCCCCCTTTTTTTACAGATGGCTTTTTAGTCAAGACAGTGGGTGGAATGTCCTACAACCCCCTGTCAGGGTCCTGGAGTTGGACTGAAAGCACTAGCATTAACTATGCGGTGCATGCCGTGAAATCTAGGGTAAAAGAACAATCAAGTTCAAGAGAGCCACCTTCAGAAACAGATAAGGAGGAACACCTAGCCGAAGCTAGTGCCAGCACAACTGTAGTAGGCAAGCAGCAAGAAGTTGAAGGAAGATTTGCATAAATGGTTGTAATAAAACTGTTTGCAACAAGTTTTGCTCTTCATATAAACAACAGTTCAGATGTTTTTGCCAGTCTGTTTCAGTGTAGTCAGGGGCGGAGAACAATTGTTTATTCTCTCAGAAATCATGTAGGATTAAGATGGGCAGAGTGTTTGGAGAGATTTTTTATGAGAAAATAATTTCAAACCTTCAAATTATTCTGTCAATATTTGTGTATGATGGCTTTTACAGTCCTACCAAGAAAACAGGTTTCAACAGAGAGGAATGGGTTGATGAATGGGTTGATGCTGAGTTCAGTTTGGAGTCACTTTTAAAAATGCAATACACTGTGTAAATAGAAGGGTTTAAGCAATATTTAAATTAAACTACCCAAGTGCACTGTTCAGAAACTTGTGTCTGTATTTAATTTTCCCCCCTTCCGTTCCGGATACACCAACTATGGGAAAAGTAGGGAATGGTAGTGACATAGGAGCTACTGCTCTGCCTCTGCGCCATTGGTGTGAGCCTTCCATGGCTGGTTACATTATTCTGCAGCCTGATTCAGCTGTGGCAACACGACACTTGAGAATCTGGTCTCTGAATGTCAGTCTGTCACACCCTACAAAAATGGGACCTGTTATCACGTCCTCCATGTTTCAGTAAAATTGTCACAAGTTAAACAGTCACTTTTCTAGCATAAAGCCACAGTTATCAGGCCAGTAGTTCGTTTACAATCTGTCATAGAATCTAAGTTCTGTAAGTGGCACAACTCTTCTTCGACTTCGTGGGGCTGATGGGAGGTGTACTTAGTAAAAAGCTATTCTGCTCTGAAATATGAGTCTCTAAATAAAATGGTGTTGCATGTGTCCATGATCATCTGTCTCCAATTTTCTTTTTATCTGTCTCCAATTTTCTTTTTATCAGATGTGCTCAGTTTACACATAAAGAGATGGGTTGGTTTTATTTTCCAAACTGCAATCCTGCAAACTCAGCTGGATTCTCTCTTTGTCATGCATCATCACCTGTAAGTGGTTCAGCAGCTCAAATTAACCTCTCTGCTCTCTGTAATACCCTTGCCGTCACTAGCCTTGCACAGGTGCAACTGGCCTTGTGATTGGAATTTAGTAGATGATCTGATGCACCAAAAAGTATAGAATCCAATAGTATTGACAGTAATTCATAGATTTTTAGGGCTAGAAGCGACTGGTATGATCATCTAGTCCAGTGGTCTTCAAACTGGGGTGCACAAGACCACTCCTGGGGGTGCACGGTCCTGGCAGCTGGAGCAGCAGGGCAGCTTCTCCGCAAGCGCCGTGGCAGCCCTGGTGGCAGGAGGAGCTGCCGGGGCAGTCTGACTCCTCCTGTCTTATGGGAAACCCAAGAGGTTTCCCGTAAGGCAGGAGGAGCTGGGCTGCCCCGGCAGCTTCTCTGCAAGAGCCGCGGCTGCAGCCCTGGCTGGAGGAGCCGCGGCTGCAGCCCTGGGAGTCGGGAGCTGAGCACTGCAGCAGAGATGGGCTCTAGGAGCCGGGCGCCGCAGCAGGGTCCGTCCCCAGGGGAGCAGTTAGGGGACAAGGAGGGGAGATTTAGAGGGGGGAAGTGGGAGGGAGTGGATGGATGGGGGCGGGGCTAGGGCGGGGCTTTCCCCTGGGGGTGCGTGCTCAAAAAAAATTTCTACTAGGGGGTGCATGGGCAAAAAAGTTTGGAGACCCCTGATCTAGTCTAACCATATACATAACAGGCCATAGAACCACACTGATCAATTTCAGCATCCAGCCCATAACTTCTCTTTGAGCTATAGCATTGCTTTCAGAAAGATGTCCAGTCTTAATTTAAAGGCTTCAGATAATAGAGAATCCACCTTGGCCCCAGGTAAGTTGTTCTAGTGGTTAATTGTCATAATTACAAAAATGTACACCTTATTTGTAGTCAAATTTGTCTGTCTCATATTATAACAATGGGATCTCATGCCTTTTTCTCCTAGATTGAAGAGCTCTTTACTATCAGAAATCTAGTAGGTACGTGTAGTTTAAGTCACCTGTTCACCTTCTCTTGGATAAACTAAATAGACTGAGGTTCTCAAGCCATTCACTAAAAGGCATTTCCTCCCAGACCTCAAATAACTCTTGTAATTCTCTTCTGAATCCTTTCTCATGTTCCAGCATTCTTTGTGAAGAGTGTCCACCAGAATTGGACAACTGTATTCCAGTAATAGATCTCACTTATGCTATATGGGGAGGTAATACATCTTCTAACTCCTACTTGATATTCTACTTATACATCCAAGGATTGCATTGCTCTCTTATCTATATGAAATGAGTTTGGTAACTCAGGCGATTACCGAGTGAACATGTGTCCAAACCATAAAACCCACCAGCTGGCACTGATCATCACCATTGTTAGTAATCTCAGCAGAGGGGCCAAGGATCAAATGGGTATGATGGCTGACCTCTCGTCTTCCTGCCAGAGGTGGTCCTTCCAGGGCGGGGTTGAGGTATGCTGACAAGTATGTAGGGAAACTTGCACTGCCACTGTCTCTGCTGTACCTGCTCTTCATGCCACCAGAAGGTTCAGTCTCCAGAATCAACCTGGCACTTTTCAGAAGTACTAAATTGTCATTCTCTCCCCCAATATCTGGTAGCATTGCCCTAAGGATCCACGTTTCTGGTCAGAGGTCTCAGCATATAGAATAACTAAGGGTGAGCTGCCATGGGATGTTACTTTTGAAGTTTCCACCACGTGAAATCAATAACAGTGAGGGGAGATCCTTTCTTTCATGTGTGTAGGTAGCTGCCCACTATAATACTGTAGCAGCATCTGGGGGAGAGAAAAATCCCCTGAGAATGTGATCTGGCTAAACTAATTAGAGGAGATGTTTCCTAAGGAGAAAAATACACAAGAGATCAGGAAGAGAAGTAGTTACATGAGCTTTGAGGTGGTTCCTCTAGATCCGGGTGAGGTTAAGCATGGGAATATCTGCACCATCACTGTCTGTGCTGTACGTAAACCTAAATAAGGTAAACGGTTCTATTTCCACAGCTGTCATCCAAGCACCTTTTACCAGCCCCAAACAAAAATACCTGCCCTTCTGCTGCTATGCCTTTTTATTTCATTTCTGTGAGGATGCAAACAGTCAGGCAGCTGTGAAAACACAATCACTCTTATCCCTCTTTATTTCTGGAAGTTCTCTGAATCTGAAAGAACACTCACCCTGGGGATGTACATGCTGAAAAGGGATCCTGGTTCTCCTCTATCCCTATCCCCGCTTATTCTTCTGGTATCGTCTTCAGCTTTGATTTGATTTGTAAATGAACATGTTGCATTTAAATGATCAGCATTTCCTCCTGATCACTTTTGTATCTTATTACACATTCTAATATGGTTTGGGTTAGATGTTCCACTTTGCAGGACGGGTGGTGCCTAGCTTTTTATCTGTTATCGCAGCTTTGGGCTGGTCATTTATTAATCTGACACAAATGCATGTAATAACCTATTTGTCCACAAAGACGGGCGTTTCCCTGGCAATGGGATTGTATCTGAATTTTGTATACATCATTTTGAAATAATAAAAAAAGTAAGGAAACAGAAAACCCCCAAACAAACTGGCTCATGAATCTTTATTGCTAATCAAATATGAACAAAGGCATTGAGCCAGCTATAGGAGATTGCAGTATATATCTTAAACATCACTGCATCCAGCCAAAGGAATTCATAACAGCAAGTACGATGCCTTGTACATCCCTAGGAGAAGACAGGATCAGATGTATTTAATTTAAGTTTATTAATTATTAATTTAATAAACAATTATTTAATGTGGAAAAATTGTTTATTAATTACTATTACTTTGTGGAGACTATCAGTCTGTCAAACACAACTTCCAGTGCTGAAATAATGTATTGAAACCCATTGGGTAGGCATGGACCCCCAACAATATTATTCTTTTATATATATATATATATATATATATATATATATATATATAGCTTCTTGTACAGTAGTTATTACTGTAGGTTCTGCAACAGTGCAGTACTAGGTGCAGACACTGGTCTACAGCATTCCAGCAAAATAACTTCACTCATCCTTCATGGGGTCTCCAAGATAACTAGCAGTTCTGAGATTGCTTCAGCTAGTTCCTTAAGTACCTTAGGATGAATTTCATCAGGCTCTGTCGACTTTAATACATCTAACATATCTAAATATTCTTTAATCTGTCTTTTCCCTATTTTGGCTTGTATTCCTTCGATCTTGTTGTTAATATTACTTGTGCTGAGTTTCTGGATCCCCTTAACCTTTTCAATGATGACTGAAGCAAAACAGGCATTAAACATCTCAGCTTTCTCATTGTCAATTGGTTATTAGTTCTCCTTCTCCGCTAGATAGAGGACTTACTTTCCTTCATATTTTTCTTGCTCCTAGTGTATTTAAAGAACTCCTGCTTATTGCCTTTTATTTCCTTTGCTAGATCTAATTCATAAGCATAAGAGCTTAACAAGTCTTAACTGCAGTCGATCAACCTTGGCTTGAGGCTCCTGCCACCAATGCTTTAGCTGTCTTCTCTATTGCTTGCTTGCAGAACATCCACAAAAGAGCGTAACCTGTGAGAACTAAGCCAGAGAAGGGGACACCTCATCAATGATGGACAAAAAGGGTATTTTAATGTCCTACCTGACCGCTGAGGGAGTAGTCTATCAGTAGAACAAGATGCTCCTTCAGAACTCTCTGGAACCTTCCTAATTCCATTAATTTCCAAGGACGGATCACAAACACAGGTGTTTTGGATAAACTGTTTCTACAGTGCCAAGTGCAATAGGATTCTGATCCATGACTGGAGCCGCTTGGTGCTACCACAATACAAATAAATGATAAAACTTAAAGAATGGGGGTTAAAATGAAAAACTGTAAAGAATTACAGATATGGAATATAATATCACTCCTATTAAATGTAGGTTAAGCACAAACACTTGCTCTTGCTTATATGGCTGAGTAAAAAATGAGCCTGTATGTAAACACCATTGAATTTTGAGGAAATTGGATACAGCTCTGAACTTCACAGCTGGTCCTTTTCTCTAAGTGAGCATAACCAAAACCTTGGATCCAAACTTTGAAGACGTTTGGTTGAGAAGCAGGTGATGAATCTGATATCTGGATATGAACTTTACTGCTTAGCCTATTTCTAGTTCTGAGGGATTAATAATTAAGGAAAATTTAACATTAGGGATTTCAGTTCTTTCAATTGCATCTATGTTGTCTAATATAAGCAGTATGCATGAGATGAAACATCTGCAGCACTGTGACCGCTATCTGGTATGTCCCTATTGAATGCTGAATATTGTTTCATCAATGTTAAGAATCTTGTAATTTTAAGAGTAACTCTTTTTTGTGATGATATGAACGAGTATCTAAATTCATGGCAGCTTTCTGGGGCCAGCTCTGTGGACAACAGTATTTGGTCAATAATTAGCTATATGCTTTTCTTTAGCGATGATGCCATGCAGAAAGATAAGGGTTTTTCTTAGCAGAGGAATATTAGGGCTCTCTTATCCAATGGGAGAAACAGGTCTGTTGTATATTATATGCAGGCTAAGATCTTGATCCTACAATCTTTGTGCACTCAGAGCTCCCCATGTAGTAATCAGTTTAAAGAAGGGCTGTCGATTAATCACAGTTAACTCAGCGATTAACTCAAAAAAATTAATAGTGATTTAAAAAATGAATCACAATTAATCACAGTTTTAATTGCACTGTTAAACAATAGAATTCCAATTGAAATGTTTTAAGTATTTTGGATGTTTTTCTACATTTTCGTATCTATTGTATTCTGTGTTGCAATTGAAACCAAAGTGTATATTATTTTTATTTCAAATATTTACACTGTAAAAATGATAAACAAAAGAAATGGGATCTTTCAATTCACCTCATACAAGTACAGTAGTGCAATCTCTGTCATAAAATGTAACTTACAAATGTAGATGTTTTTGGTACATAACTGTACTCAAAAACAAAGCAATGTAAAACTTCAGAGCCTACAAGTCCACTCAGTTCTACTTCTTGTTCAGCCAATCGTTAAGACAGACAAGTTTGTTTGCATTTACAGGAGATAATGCTGCCCTCTTCTTATTTACAATGTTACCAGAAAGTGAAAAGAGGTATTTGCATGGCACTTTTGTATCTGCTATTGCAAGATATTTACGTGCCAGATATACTAAACATTCTTATGGCCCATCATGCTTCAACCACCATTCCAGAGGATATGCTTCCATGCTGATGATGCTCATTAAAAAAAATGTGTTAATTAAATTTGTGACTGAACTCCTTGGGGGCGAATTGTATATCCCCTGTTCTGTTTTACCCACATTCTGCCATATATTTCATGTTATAGCAGTCTCAGATGATGACCCAGCCCATGTTGTTCATTTTAAGAACACTTTCACTGCAGATGTGACAAAACAAAAAGAAAGTACATATGTGAGATTTCTAAAGACAGCTACAGCACTTGACTCAAGGTTTAAGAATCTGAGGTGCCTTCCAAAATCTGAGAGGGACGAGGTGTGGAGCATGCTTTCAGAAATCTTAAAAGAGAAACACTCTGATGCGGAAACCCAAACCACCAAAAAAGAAAATCAAGCTTCTGCTAGTGGCATCTGACTCAGATAATGAAAATGAATGTGTACTGGTCCACACTGCATTGGATTGTTATCGAGTAGAACCCGTCATCATCATGGATGCATGTCCCCTGGAATGGTGGTTGAAGTATGAAGGGACGTATGAATCTTTAGCACATTTGGCACGCAAATATCTTGTGACGCCCGCTACAACAGTGCCAGGATAACACCTGTTCTCCCTTTCAGGTGACACTGTAAATGAGAAACAGCCAGTATTATCTCCTGCAAATGTAAATAAACTTGTTTGTCTGAGTGACTGGCTGAACAAAAAGTAGGACTGACTGGACTTGTAGGCTCTAAAATTTACATTGGTTTATTTTTGAATGCAGGTTTTTTGGTACATAATTTTACATTTCTAAGTTCAACTTTCATAATAAAGAGATTGCACTACATTACTTGTTTTAGATTAATTGAAAAATACTATTTCTTTTGGTTTTTTACAGTACAAATACTTGTAATCAAAAGTAAATATAAAGTGAGCACTGTACACTTTGTATTCTGTGTTGTAACTGAAACCAAAATATTTGAAAACGTAGAAAACATCAAAAATATTTAAATAAATGGTATTCTATTATTAATTGCACAATTAATCATGATTATTTTTTTTAATTGCTTGACATCCCTGGTTTAAAGTTATAGGAGAGTTATACAGTTCATCCCTAATTAGTGGCAGTAAAATCTCTATATGACCTTATGGTACCTTTTTTTTGTATCATATTGCAGAAAAGAGTTATTCTAAAATGCTTTTTAGTTTTAAAATTATATTGAGACTATTTTTGTACCCTTTCACCTTTTACAGTCATGTTTCTTAGTTACCATGTGCAAGCCTTTAAGTGACAGAAAAATTAGAACTGGTATATTCTAAATTGGTCAAGGTTTTTTTTTTTTAAAAAAAAATCCAGGTGCCATAATTTTATGGTATGCTATCTTGTGGCCAACTGGAGTTAAATAGTAGGGCTTGAAATCCTAGCTCCTCTGTGAAGAAAGTGGAAAGCAACCGAATACTAAGAAACTTTTTTTAGAAAATAACTGATTTTTTAGATAAGGAGAGTCCGATAGACCTAATGTACTCGGAGTTCAGTAAATTATCTGACACAGTACCACATGGGAAGTTGTTAGTTAAATTTGGGAAGATGAGGATCAGTACAAGCATGGTAAACTGGATTAGGAATTGGTTAAAGGAGAGGAGGCAACGGGTTATGCTGAAAGGGGAATTATCAGACTGGAAGGAGGTTACTAGTGGAGTTCCTCAAGGATTGGTCTTAGGACCAATCTTACTCAATATTTTTATTAATGACCTTGGCACAAGAAGAAGGAGAGTGCTAGTGAAATTGGTTGACTATACAAAGTTGGGAGGCATTGTCAATGCAGAGGAGGATCAGAACATTATATAGGAAGATTTGTGTGACCTTGAAGATGGGAGTGACAAAAATTAAACGAAATTCAATAGTACAAAATGCAAGATCATTTACTTAGGGTCTAATAAGAAAAATTTCTGCTGCCATTTGGGGGCTCATAATTTGGAGCAGGAGAGAGACCTGGGTGTCTATATTGATCTCAGGAAGAGTATGAACTACCAGTATGATGCAGTTGTGAAAAAATGGTAAATGTGATCCTCGGATGTATTAGAGGGATTTCTAGTAGAGATAGAGAAGTAATAATGCCATTGTACAAGGCACTGGTAAGATTTCATCTGGAATACTGTGTACAATTCTGGTCACCTGTGTTCAACAAAGATGAATTTAAACTGGAACAGGTGCAGAGAAGAGCTACTAGGATTATCAGGGAAAAGAAGGACATATCTTATGAGAGGAGATTGGAAGAGCTTGGTGTGTTTAGTCTAGCAAAAAGAAGGCTGAAAAGGGCTATGATTGCTCTTTATAAATGTATTAGGGGGAATTAATGCTAGGGATGGTGAAGAGCTATTTAAGCCTAAGGACAATGTTAGCATAAGACCAAGTGGATATACACTGGCCATGAAAAAATTCAGGCCCAAAATCAGAAGGTTTCTAACCATCAGAGAGGTGAGGTTCTGGAACAGCCTCCCAATAGGAGGGGGAGGGGCAAAAAACTTGGTTTTAAATGAGAGCTGGACAAATGTCTTAGTGTAATTGTATAGTGTGGGTTGCTTGTGATGGTAGGGGGCAGAAGCTCAGGAGGCCAGACTAGATGATGTGGTGGTGGTCCTGTCTGGCCTTCAACTCTATGACTGTGCTCTATACCCATTGATTGATGTTTTAAATGGTGGACTTTAGCAGCAATGAAAGACTAGATGTGCAACATGCAGCGATTTCAATGGGTCCAGGATTTCACCCGTGTTTTAGAAACAGTTGTCTAAAGGGCATCCAGGAAAGCTGCATGTTTTCCTACCATGCTTGGATTTATCTACAGCGGCACCTACAAAACAGGTCATTCCTATGACGCTGCAGGGTGGCACTGTTGGTCAGTCAGGATCCCCTGCTCTGTTTTTATAAATGACATGGTTCTTCAGGCATGGCAGGAGATGCAGTCATGCCGAATGCCCATCTAGCACACCTCTGGGGAGGTATTTAACACTTACAAAAGCCAGTCCTGGTCTTGGTTGCTACAGTGCACAGGGCAAGGGCGGGATGCAACCGGCGGGTCTTTACTGCCCTTGACGTACAGCCCAAAGGAGGGTAGATTGCAGTCATGTTTGTTTACCAGATCAAACACGCCGCAATGGTCGATTTCTGTTTTCTCAAGCTAAAGCCTAACCACGTGACTGGTCCAGGCTGACTGTGTAATGTAATTATACCTGGGGAGGGGGGAAAATTAGCTATCAGAGCAGAAAGCTGCTTCCTCTCCCGGGCGAGTAAATCCGTTTCCAATCCAGCCATTCATCTGGATCCTCCCCGCTCCACCTGGTAGCAAATGCCAGCATGTCCCTTCAGCTCTAGGTGAGTTTTGCCCTTTCCCTGTGACCTTCCCTAGCCGGCGCGGAGGGGGAGGGAAGCGCTGCTCTTCGGAAGAGGCTGGCGGTGGGGGGAGGACAGGAAGGGGAGAGGAGCACGGGGGTGTGTGTGTGTGATTTTGATGGCTCCGGTATTTTGCTGCTCCCAGGAGCAATGACATCACCCGGCCTCCTGGATGCGAGGAGACAAAGGCGAGAGGCAGCCGCAGGAGGAGGCGGCGGCGGCTGCTGCTGCAGAGATCGCCCCGGAGCCCCAGCGCCGCTGCTCCATCCCTTCCCGGCCCGCTGCTAAGCTGAGCCCGCCGGCTGGCTCCAGAGCAGCCCTTGCCCATGCGGACGGCGCTGGCGAGCGGCCGGCAACGCGCAGCATGCACTGGGGTGTTGGCTTTGCCTCCCCGAGGTCCTGTGTGGTGGAGCTGAGCCGAAACCAGAGCCTCCCCCGCGGCTGGTGCGCGGGGTCCGAAGAGCGCTTCTCCTTTGATGGGGACATCCTCGCCTTCCCTTTGCAGGATTACGGTGGGATCATGGCAGGGCTGGGGTCCGAATCCTGGTGGAAGAAAACCCTTTATTTGACCGGCGGAGCCCTGCTCGCTGCCGCGGCGTATCTGCTCCATGAACTCCTGGCAATTAGGTGAGAGACAGGGAGAGAGCGAGCCCGGGGCAGGCTGCAGCAGGGAGTGTTTGGAATAGAGGCTGCAATGGAATAGGAAGTAATAAGACAATGCTGAGCCGATGGGGATGTGTTGTAGCCACCTTCACCCGTGGAGAAACTGACACTAGGAACAAGGCAGGAAGCAGGAGGCTTTTGTAATTGTTGTTGTTTACTAGGCAGTTCAGAGCTTCACCTCTGTAAGAATCAATGTGTCACCCCAGCAGATACATAATTCTTAACACCCAAGTGTCGTAGGTACTAAGGGGATCAACCACCGGGGCTCTTTTCAGAGATGGTTTTAGCCTTCTCTGGAAACAGCTAACTTGTCTGGCCTGTGTTTTAAGGGGCTCAGAATTAAACCAGTGGGCTTTAAAACAAGAACTACTTTCATCATGGGCCCACCTTACTCTTAGATCTTGCCATTTTAGCTGCTTTGCAAAAATGTTGTTAATAAATCTTCATGTATTAAACTACCATCTTCACCCAAAGTACCAGTATGTTTAAATAAGACAACACTGCATAATAAACCTCAGCATCAAATTAAACATACTAGTCAGCACTTTTGGGGGGATTGCTCAAAAAATCTAATATGAAAATGCATATTTAAAATGATGCAGCATCAACTGGTAATGCAAGATCTCTTAAAAATAAGAAGCCACAATTGTTTTCAATGTAGTATTGTGTCTGGTTATGGTATGTAGCTTCCTAATGGTGTGAGTAATAGGGTGCATGAGAGCAAGAATAGACCCAGGAGTATGTTTGTCATAAACTGAAGTAAACATATGGTGCTGCAGTTTGTTTACAAAGATAGTAAATCATCTCAGAAAATGGTGCCTTTAACTACTGATTTCCCAAGATGTAACTAGAAATATAATATCCACAGAAGAGGTGATCTATTGCAAGTATGCTGTTTTAAAGAAATCAGTGGGAACAATCTCAGGGGATTTTATATATGTATACCATAGATGTATGGTGGAGATTTACATTATGAAAATGGAATGGAGATGAACTTCCGACCTCTATGGGCCCCAACCTGCATTTCTTACTCAGCTAAGTCTCTCATTGATTTCAGTGAGGGCTGCATAATTGGGTCCTAAATGGTTACTATGATCCTTTCACAAGACAGCTGTTTGTATAATATAAACAATGGCAAAATACAGAAGTTATTTCTGGATACAACATTTACAGAGAAATAAAGGATCAAAGTAGCCCTGTACTAATGGGCTGCCATGCACAACATAATGTAAATAAAGATAACATTGCCATTGATAACCTTTTAATAACACTAGCACTGAAAGACATACTTGTCTTATATATTTTATGCACTTATTTCCATTCAACTTACAATAAATAACTGTATAAACATAATTCTTGGAAAATACTTGAATTCAGGGATGCTTTTATAATTTAAATTTCATAGATTATCTTGCCTCTATGCTTAGGAGAGATTTACAGAATGAAATTACTTCATGTAGCCATATTTTAAAAGATATTACATTTTCTAGAGAAATGTATAGATGTGATTTACAGGTTCAGTAAATATGTACCATCTGCACAGGCTACTAGCAATATTAAGTCTGTGTTTGAATGTTTCAATCTGTAGAGTATATAAAGGAATGCTAGAAATGTATTAAATGATTTAAAATCAGACATTTTAAAATGTGTCAAATTTGGCAGTCAAATTGCAATTGCTAGTGGCCAAATTTTAAAAGCAAAGCAAACTAACATCATGTTTGGCAGTTTAGAGCTGATTTTTGAGAGGTTAAAATCATCATCATCATGCTAACCAAAACTGCATAGGCTGCTGTCTGTGATGTGCAGTGCAACCCTATTCTGTACAGCATCTTTCATGCACAATATACCCAATGCTTCACCGACTGAAACTATTCAACACAATGTATTGTATCAAGATAGTGTGTGATTATTCAGTTAAGGCCTGGAGTCATAAAAGGGTGATTTCCAAAGGCATAAAGAGCCAGTAAGCACCTCTCTCTCTTTGACATATGTGCCTATGAAAATCTCCCTTAAAGTTAATAATCAAAGGCAGTTACTGTAAGAGAAATGTGGAGGCTGGGCAAAGAAGAACAGATATATTTGGAGATAAGATATCAACAGAGATGAAGCCTGGATGAGATGGGCGGATACTGAAACATTGTTTGAGATGCAGACACATCAGAGCAGAAGCCTCTTACACTAGCAGATGCAAATTTGTGTGAAGGCACAGATAAAAGGCCAGTGCTTAGGCGAGTGCCAATGTGCAGGATTTTGTGTAAGAGATAATTGGCCTTCTTACTCCTTTGACTTATTCCCGTTTTACACCTGTACAGCTACATTGACTTTGGTGGATCTCATGGAGCTTGGGTCTGATTCTGCTCTCGGTTACATTAGTGTCAATCCTTTGGAATCCTCTTGATTTGCCTCAGTGTAATTGAGAGGAAAAATTTGGTCCCAAATCCAGGAGGTAGATTGGAGCAAGTCCATGGTGGGCCTTGAGAACCATGAATGGGACATTTTGAACTAGATCCTGAAATGAATGAATAGCCATTAGAGTTGTTTGACAACAGAAGTGATGTGGCCATGAGTCTTTGTAGATGGGAGAAGGCAGGCAACAGTCTCCTGGATATTCTGGAGCTTGTAGAATAGGGATCTTGAGAGGCCATAGAGATGAGCAAAGGGCTGAGTTAAAATAGTTGAGGTGAGGAGGGATGAAGGCTTCAGCAGGGTGAGTCAAGTCAGTGGTGTATTTGGGCAGTCAAGTGCAGAGGTGGCAATGGACACGTACAATGGGATGAGACACAGAGAACGAGGCCAAGAGTAATGACAAGTTTACAGACAGTTGAGGTGAATGGCATTTCTGAGTCTGGAAGTGGGGATAGGAGGGCTGGAACTATGTCTGAGTTGCTCATGTTCTTCAACAGAGTCTCTTTGTTCTTTAAGGCCCTTAACTGAAGGAAGTAGATTTGAAGGGTCTGATTTTCAATTGCCTCCCCCCTTGTGTTGTCATTTATAACTGTACAGAGTGCCTGAAAAACACTACCACAGCAAAGTAGGAGAATTTTACACTCATTTTGTCTAAGGGGTCCATGAAAGACTTAGACTGAAAACAAAATTCAACTATATAGACAGACAATAGATTTCCAAAGGGGCCTGCACCTCTATTTGAAATTTCCAAAAGTGTCTTCACCTCCATTTGAAAACTTTTAGGGGTTTGCAAATGAAAAAAGATTGAGAACCACAGCCTTAGTCCACACGAGATTGGGTGTCACTTTTAGTACATACTAGCATTCTGCACACTAATTGGCCAGTATGAACTCTGCTGACATGCACTAAAAATTCCCCAGTGCATGTTAATGTAGTCCCATTTCAAACAGTAATATGCTACCAAGAACAAGGGAACTTTTAACGTGTGCCAGCAGGGTCCACATAGGCCAGATAGTGTGCAACATGCTAGTGCACATTAAAATTCACACCTCAGCTAGTGTGGACTAAGGCACCATGTAGATAAGGCATAGGCTCTGACTTCCCCTCTGCCCGTGGGTCCTTGACCCCTCTGGTCTTGTATGCCCACCCCTGCACCACCCTCGCCCTGCCCCAGTTCCATTCCCTTTTCCCAAGTCCCCGCCCTGCCCTGCCTCTTCACTGCCTCATCCCCTGAGCACGCCACATCTCCATTCCTCTCCCTCCCTCCTGGAAAGTCCTAGGTGCCGACAAACAGCTGTTAGGCACCAGGTGGGAAGCGCTGGAACGGGGAGGAGCAGGGGTACGGCACGCTCCTACGGAGGAGGCAGTGAGGAGGGGATGGGGGCAGGGAGAGTTTGGCTGCTGGTAGGTGTGGAGCATCCCTAATTTTCCCCCATGGATGCTTCAGCCCTGCAGCATCCATGGAGTTGGTGCCTAAGAGACAAGCCCTAGGTGATTACATGAGGCACAAGGCAGGGAAGATTCAGGCTTGCTTTCTTGCTTACTTGCTTATTTATTTTAGTCTATGAGCCTGGGCTTATTACCTAAGGTTTGCAAGATTTTTGGGGCTCTCCAACATAGAATTAACTAAACTTCCTGTCTTAATTCTGCTCCTGCAATGTAAGTGCTTTTTAGTGATTTCAGACTTGATGAATAAAAAATTACAATAACCCATTAAGGGGAGGACAAAATGTTTTGCCTCAGCCATTTCTCGCTCCTTCATGTACTTAATATATTGATCTATGGCACATGCTGTAGTCTGGGTTTCTTTTAATTCTGTTTTGTTTTTGACAGGAAAGAGCAAGAGGTTGATTCCAAAGATGCTATTATACTGCATCAGTTTTCAAGGCCTAACAATGGTGTTCCCAGTTTATCTCCTTTTTGTCTGAAAATGGAAACTTATTTAAGGATGGCTGATTTACCCTATCAGGTAAACTTGAGTGCACTCTTTCCCTTTACATTATGGTTAGCTATAGAAACACACAATGCTAAATGTACAGGGGAAATATCTCTCTTATCCAAGAGAAGTGTGTAGGTACATATATAGCTAGCTAGACACACACTTATCCCTATAGTGAAGTTTTTGTCTGTGATGTTCAAGGGAGGCTTAACGTAAGCTGGTTGATCTAAATATTCAAGCGCTATTTCAGATTTCATTGCTTGATGGCAATTGAAAATGTAATTTGGGGAGAAATGAACTTTTGGAGTGGTTCGTGGTTCATATAATGGTACATAATGGACCGCATTTGCTCTAAAATTCAATGCTGTTTAGTTTTATGTAGCCTACCAGGCCTGCTATGCTAATAGATCAAATTTAAGCTGTTGCGATCCTTTTTTCTTTCCTTTGAGGCTGTCTCTTCTGTGCTCTCCTAATAGAATAATGACAAATCCCTCGTTTGGCCGTTCATTGCAGACACTGCCCTCCTAGCAGAGGAGGACAGGATTGCTTGCAGAGCCCATGAATGCCCTTTCTTAATAGTGGCCGGGTTGCTGTTGAGGCACTGTCTTTCTTCAGGGAGTGAATCCCGAAGTAAACCAGGGATTGAGAGATAGGAGACTGGGAACTTTATTTTGACTCTCCCATTCGCTAGTCAAGATCTAGCCACCAGGCCACTGGATAAGCTCACACTCCATTGTTGCAGTTTTGACAGATATAAAAATATATGTTTGTCAGCTCTCTTTTTCTGTGTGTGTAATGTACTGTGGAAATTTAAGGTGGACTATATGAATGCTTAGTAATATGATGAGAATACATGATGGTACTAGGTGGTATAAATGTTTGTTTTATTGGCACACGTTTTGGGATGACTACATTATTCACAAGTAGTTGAGCCACGAGTAAATGGTGTGGTCATCTCAGATGGGTTCCAGTAACACTTTTATATCACACTGTTATGAAAATGATTTTGTTTTTGCCATGTAGCTGGAAGGAATGTTTTTTAGAAATGTTATTTAGAATATTTTTACTTTTATTGTTGTTGGTATCCACACCCAATAAAACTAGCCTGCTTTCCTGCTACTAATCCACATGTATGGGCAGCTGAGGTAATGAAAAATGATAACTGATATACCTTAGAACCCTTTAAGAGTATCTAAAATAGTTTTTTAAAAAGTCACGTCTGGTTTTCATGTCCATTATCTTGTGATTTTCCAGCAGTAGAATCAAGAACAGTATTGTACTGGAAAGGAGAAAATTCCTGGCCTCCCAAGGATATATGCCTCCAGATCCAGCTGGCATAGCTCACAAGATAGTGAACTTTAAACATATCACAGGTGCAGCATAGGCAAAAGCCCCGCCGACATCTCTGACCAATTTGAGGCTGAACTGTAATTTGGGGATGAAATTGCTGTTTGCAGGGACAAACGTATTTTTGGCAGATTGTCTTTTCTTTGCAATTGGTTGGTTAAGCAGGTGTAGAATGATTAAAATAGCTCTAGTGAAGTGGGCAGAAGTCAGGTGAGGCT
Organism: Dermatemys mawii; assembly: GCA_007922305.1. Taxonomy (NCBI): domain Eukaryota; kingdom Metazoa; phylum Chordata; order Testudines; family Dermatemydidae; genus Dermatemys; species Dermatemys mawii. Next base: position 49,792,154 of record ML677333.1, on the reverse strand, counting down.
GACAAAATTGCAATATAAAAGCAGCTTATGCCATGGTTCTGCAATTTTTAAAGGAATGTTACTTACCATGTACATAAGTAAGTATATACTTGGGCATCCTAGTCTAGGAATGTATGTACTGGGGCCCTCTATGCCATAGGAGGTATGTTTAGCTGGCAGGTGGTCCTGGCTGCAGTGTGTGATGGATGCCAGTAATGAATGCAGATGGCGGCACTACCAAATGGGCTGGTTCAGAGTGGGAACTGGCAGACCTGCCTTCCACACAGCTGGTGTGTAGATCCCAATAATTGTTGTGCCCTGGCACTGAATCCTGACCATGGGGAGTGCATCATGCGTGTACTGAGCACAGGCAGTTTTGCAACTGTCCCTCGTCAGGGCACAACCACGCACATGCTACCCTCAGAGTCTTCCTTTTTGGAAGGACGCTGTCCTCTGCCCAGGGCCTGCCAGTGTTGTCCCTAACACATGCACTTGAAAGGACCTTCAACCAGCTTTATTTTGCTTACATGCAGCTGGAAGGAAGCATGTGACACAGTCTTCTTTCCTCTGGCCATGCAGAGACTTTGCATGATCATATCTACTTTCCTACCATCACTTGGCACATTAAGTGTGCGAAGGGCTGTGCTTTTCTCAGCCCTGCACGGGAGCATGGCAGCAGCCTTTTTGTGGTGTTCTCCAGTCAGGTCAGTTGAGTTCCCCATTCGCTTTGAGGGTATTTGAGCAATTCAACACTTGCGACTGGCCCATGTCAGCTGAGTTGGGTGGGGCTGTCAAATTGCATTGTAGACATTTGGGCTTGGGCTGGAGCCCAGGTTCTGGGACCATTCCCCCTTGCAGGTCCCAGAGCTTTAGCTCCAGCCTGAACTCAAGCCTCTACACTGCTACATCCCTGCAGTCCGAGCCCTGCAAGCCCAAGTCAGCAGACCTGGGCCAGCTGAGAGTGTTTAATTGGTGTGTTAACATATCCTAAATCTCCCCCGTGCATCGTGTATCTGGGCCTGCTGGAATGGATGTTACTGTCGGGGCTGCAGGTTACTGCAGAGAAATGTAGCTGAAGTCTTAATAAACTTTTAAAAAGTTTAATCAGGAGGGGAAATTTTCTACCATGATCCCCAAATTGCTTAATGTTCAGTCCCTCATGTTGAAGTGCATGGGGCTGCATGGGGTTTAAAGGCAGAATTTCCCCCAGCTAAACCTTTGACAGGAAGGGACAAAGAGAGATCTTTTTCTTAACATAATCTTTGCTGCTGGCCCTGGAGGCACCTACCTTCCTTGTGTTTCACAAGATGCTGCTACAGGCAGCTTTCTTATAAATGTAATCGCAGGGAGCTGTCCAATAATCTCATTGGATGGGACAATAGAAATGTGACTGTTGGTATATAACATTCTATGGTGTTTGAGGATTTAGAGATTTTTTGTCTCCCTCTGCTCCCCCTCCCCAAATCTAAGCTTTTATTTGCAAGGAAAGGACGTTTCTAGCTCCACAGTTTGAGGCTTCCTTTTCCAGTGTAAATTAAAGCACTGTTCATGTTTGGTCCCATAAACATTGTAAAACCAGCAGTGCTGGAGGGACCAAGTTAGACCATGGTTGTCTCTTGACATGGTTTGTCATAGTTACAGGGCAAATGTGCCTTAGATGCCTTCTACTACCTTTTGGGTGTATCCAGTGGATGACAGGCCTGGCTCCCAGCACCTCACTCTGGGGCGAATCATCATTCAACCACTCTTCGATAGGATCTATCAGCTGTAGCCCCCTTTTCCCCACTGTGCTAAGCCAACAGGCCTACCCGCATTGGCACCTGCCAGCCTTTTCTTTCTGGGGACCAATGACCAGCAAGTTGATTAAAGTGACCCAGAATCAGCATCTTCAAAGCGAAGCTGTATTTATTCCTTCCTCCAAAGGTAGAAAGCATGTAGAGCAAAGGGTACAAACAATAAAAGGCCTATGTCTCATTCTTACTTACGTTTTAGTCTTTTCTTGCCAACTTCTGTAAATTTCATTCAGTCCAGTTAATCCCCATCTCTGGCTGGGAGAAATGGACTGCTCACAGAAGTGTCTCTCACTCATGAATGTTCGGAGAGACTAGCTGCCCAAGTACATACCCCTCTCAGATGGTAGGTATGTATTCAGGAGAGTTAGCCCCTACTGTTGCTTGCACCTCTGCAGCTAAACTGTAGGCCACTAACTGGACCAGAGCTAGTGTGGGTATGTCTCCTCAAAGTGTGAATCACAACCCCAGCTCCTAGTGTAGACACACCCTCGGAGAAAAGGAGGATTAAAAAAAGATGGAATTAAGCTACTGAGGAATCTTTAGAACTTTTTAGACACTCCTGTTAGCTGGACAATAGCAGACAGCTCAATTTTGAACTGGATCATTTGCCGCCCCCTGCAACACAAATTTTAATGGTCATTGGATAATGATTATCTGGTGAATTTATCCAGTGTTTCTCCCCTTCCCTCCAGATATAAATATCATAGAGAAGCAGAAGGTGACATTTACGCTTGTCAGTTTTGCTAGCATTTCTTGCATTTAGTATATGTTAGCAGCTTGTGCTGCCTGGGCAATGTCTGTACCCTAAGGGCGAATAGATCTTTAAAGGAGAATGTGCCTCCCATTTCTATCCTTCCTTTGTCTTATGTCAGCACTGTGGCACCTTTCAGGTCACTCAGTGTGGCAAGAACATTTTTGAGCCTGCCTGATTGCTGAACCATCCAGAAATTCACTTGTTGCTAGAATTCCTTGTCCATTTTTACTGACCACAGCCAACAAGCCACCGTGCTATTTTGATCAGATGTGTTTGCTTGTTGAATATATAAGCTTTGCTTTGCTTTGCCAGTCCTCGTGTCCTAAACGTTGCCACTGATTGTGTTCTCTTCCCAAGCCATCGTGGTCTGGCCTGATTGCTTTGTTGGTGTCTGTGAATGTTACAATGTAGCAAAAGGTTTCTATGCCTGGTGTTGAACTTTGATGATGATCTCTGTAGAGTTTGGTTTGAAGGAACCAGTTTTGGGTTCAGGGGTTTTCCATAAAATAGAATTTTTGAAATTTTTACAATCTGACAAAGTATGAAGGCAACATAAATGTTTTATTTTTATCACTGTAAAAGGGCCCCAAAATGTCTTGTGCAATTCAGTTAGTAAATTCCATCTACATAAAATGAGCTTCCCATGGGCTCTTGTGACAATTGCTTTGTAAGTTACAGTTAAAGTTAATGTACTAGGGCGGATTTATTTTTTTTAAAACACCAGTACCATGGCCACTCACTGTTCTTTGCAGCTGGATTGGTTCTTAAGTGAGAGTTTGGTAAGTATTTGATGACAATTAGTAGCAGCTTTAAAGGTATAAAGGTCTTGGGCCTGAAGATATCTGCTTCAGACACAGTACAATGTAGTATAAGAGATTTTGCCCGGAGATGGAGGGCATCTTAAATATCACATGAATAGAAGCCTTATATTCCATTTTCCTTGCTTAATCATATTGTAACGAAACATTAAAAAAGCAAACCCTAAGAAGCCTAAGATTTGGCAGATTTTATCTGTGTAATATGTTTGTCAACTTTGTTTATAGAATCTTAACTTCTGCACTTCCTAAGTTTAAAATGTGTAAACTTAATGTTGCAATAACGTAATTCTTTACACATAAACACTCACACATATATATTACATAAAATATCTTGCATTAATAAAAATTAAAACTATATTGATTTAAACTATTGCAATAAAGAAAATTATGCAAATATATTTTACAAAAGCTAACAGCAGATGCCCAAAATATCAATATTTTTGGCATAAGGGGAAAAAACCCTAATGGAACAGTCCTATAGAGTTTATCTGAAATTTAAACCAACAGTACTGTATATCTATTTAATAGGCTCCTATAGAATTTATTTTAAAATCCTATAGAATTTAATAAGAATGAGATTCTTTCTATAGGTATTTTTAACCAACATATAGAAGGATGATTATATTCTATAGGACAGTTTTAAAAAATCTATGGAAAGGTTATTTTAAATTCTATAGGCCTTTTTTATAGGGGAGGAGCCTGGATTAAACATCATGGAAGAGTTGATAGTCTCCTTTAAGTTCCAAGTCATCTGTTTCTGTAGCCTTTCTGCTTCAAGCCAGAACACCTTCCCTCTTTCCTCATCACTCATACACTATTCAGATGATTTCCATTCCCTTATTCATTCATTTCTAGATACAAGTCATGACGTCATATCATTTTGTTCTCATGTCAGGATATCTGTGTATGGGCAGAAATCCAAGAGTGGCTAGACCCAGAAGAAACTTTTCCCAACAATGTTCCCCAATATTTCTTCTAATTTGATCCAGAAGGAAGATGTTTCGGGGAAAGAACACATATTTGTAGTGTTTCACACATCCATATTATTAAATGTAGCCAGGGGTGAAGTGCTGTCTAATGAGGATCTCCTGCTGAATCTCCATTGCCACACAGTGTGCTATGTGTTTGTCTATCTTCTACCTTAGTGGATTTCTGGCAGCTAAATTTTTGAGGCCTAAACAGGTTGACATTGTAGTGCCAACCCCAAACCTTCAAAAATCATGAGCCATGCACCCAAAATAATTGGCTTAAAATCATAACCAAAAAAATGTTTTTTTTATTTGGCTTCTCATTTTGTGTGTTTAGGGTTCACATTTTTGAGCTTTTCACCACAGCCATGAAGGCTAGAAACTTGCTCTGTCTTTAAATGGAAGCTGAGAGTCATATGTAATAACAGGACTCCAGGAGCTGAGTCTTTAAGAAGAACAGCAACTATAATGAGACTTGCTGTAAAATCATAAGATTTGTTAACTTTGTTGAGTGTCCTTTTAAATAAAAGAAATAAAAGATCAAGAATACAGCAGCTCATACCTCAGACTTGTAATTAAAGAGATTCTTGGTCTAATGATCTAAAAAAACATGACTGGAAGCCAGGAATTCATGCGTTTTACTCCTGACTCATTCCCTGCTTGTTCTTTCTGCTTCAGCTTCTCCATCTATAGAATGGGGATAAATACTTCAATGCAGAGTCCTGCTAACTTTAATGGGATTCCACAGAGGTGCTGGGCTCTTGTGGATCTGATTGCAGGGACTTTGGCTGCTGATGAGTGATGTTCGCAGACCACAATATGCTTGGATCATAGGAAAAGACATACTTTCCCTCTCCAAGGAGGGAGTGACATATCATTCCATTGCTTGGGCCTTGCTGCTCATTGAAGGCCTGAAAGAAGACAGGAATACATACTATTGGGGTTTCCTCATATGAGCTTGCAGTTGAGTCTAGGTCCTTCCTGTTCACACTGCATCCACTTTCAGTGTGGATTAGTAGGTGTGCAGATTAGCCACATTTGCCTTTCAGGGCTACTGAGATATTTCATTAGCTACGTATCTAAGGGGTAGCCATGTTAGTCTGTGTCTGGTGGTACCTTAAAGATTAACAGATTTATTTGAGCATAAGCTTTCATGGGTAAAAACCCCAAGAAGTGCTTTTAAAATGAAGAATTCTACTGTGAATAAGTAACAAGTATATATTATTGTTATGCAAAATTGTCCAGAATTTTGGGCCTCACCCTGTGGAGTTCTGAGTGGTTCTGTCCCCACTGGTCTTCAATTAAATAATTAACATTAAATCACACCATAGAAGGCATCATAGGCACATAACACCTTCAGGACTGGTCCCATTGTTTTGTTTTTTTAATGCAAAGCAATTATGGATACATTCTTTTGGCTAGGAATTACTTGTGCTGGAAATAGGTTTTTTTCATTCCAATTTAGCATAAGGTTGTCACTCTATTTTGAAAGTTACTTTATGGAGGATATTGATTTTATGCTTCGGGTGTTGGCACCTTTTATAGAAAACTTTAAACTGATCAAACAGAAGCTGAAGGGTGTTTTTTGAGTGTTTGTTTTGTTGTTTTTGTTTACTTGCTTCTTTTCTTAGAACTATTTTGATGGAAAACTTTCCCCTCAAGGGAAAATGCCCTGGATTGAATACAATCGCAAAAAAGTATCTGGCACTGAGTTCATTATTGACTTTTTGGAAGAGAAACTTGGAGTGAATTTAAATAAAAACCTTGGTCCACATGAAAGAGCTGTTTCCAGAGCAGTGACAAAAATGGTGGAGGAGCACTTCTATTGGTAAGCTTGCATGGTAAAGCTAGTTCTGTTCTGATCTTATCAAACCTGCCGCTGCACATTTTATCTGGAAATGAATGCTTGCTTTGTCTTTCATACAACTCAGAACTGAGCTGCCAATTCCAAAATTCTTTTCACTTTTGGAGAATTGGTGTCTCTTTCTGTTCTTACTTGTGCCAGTGTGAATTAGGAGTAAACACCACTGGAGGGTGTAAAACTATAGCAAAGGAAGTTCAGAATCAGGCCCCTTGCCCATCTGCAAGTTTATAAAAAGGAGTAACAACATACTAATACTGCAGTCCTTTCACATATACTGTACCACTTCAGTGGTACATGAGAAATAACTGCAGGATTGGGCTGGTTAGCAATACGCTAAGTTTGAAACTATTTAATAAATTTGTGATTGCCAAAAGGGAGAGAAAAAAATCCAGCTTTTGGGATTAATAGGTGACAGGAATGCAATATTTTGAACTAATTGAAAACTATATATATATATATTTGCACAGTCCTCTTCATTTAATAGAATTTTGTTTTTCTTCCACTCTCAGTAGTGGAATGCAGTATTGCTGGCTGAGTGAAGCAAGGTCTAACGTTCAACTTGAAGGATTTCTCTCTTTGTCTGTCTGGTTGTAGAGTGACCTGAAGTCATTTAAAAGCCCATAAACCATAATATGGGATAGAACCTCACTAATCAGAGGGGTAGCCGTGTTAGTCTGGGATTGCAGAAGTGACAAAGAGTCCTGTGGCACCTTAAAGACTGACTAAAGTTTTAGAGCATAAGCTTTTGTGGGCTAATACCCACTTGGTCAGATGCATGCAGTGGAAGAAACAAAAAACTCCAGCCTACAGCATTTCTGTAAGAAGCTAGGGAAAAAAAGAAGCCCTCTCTCACAACTTTTAGCTCAGTGGATAGGGTACTCACCTGGGATGTGAGATTCCTCTGGTTCAAGTCCCACTTTCACCTGATGAGAGAGATTTGAAAAGGGATCTGCCACCTGTCTTCTAGGCTGAGGTCAGATTTAAAGTGACCTTCAAAAATGGTCTCAGTCAGTTGATATGTCCCCTGCTGGAATAGTCAATGTCAATCCGGATTAGAAGAAATAAAGGTTACCTTAAAGTTATGGTGTAGCAGAGAAAACATTCAGAAACTAGGAATTTATACATCAGCTTTTTTACACAGTCTGTTCTCTGAGGGATCTTGCAAAGGTTCCTAATTAAGGGAAAGGAAAGGAATATTACTCATGGCATTCAGAAATGTTAGCTATGAATTACCAACATAGACATCATGGTTCCTGCGGGGTCTACAGGAGAAGTTTTTTGTTTCTTCAAAATGGAGTCTGTCTCCTTGATGTTTTCTAAGGGATAGTCTAGATTAGGAAGAGAAATTGAGATTAGTTGGGGTGGCTTAACATGTTAGGAATATGCTTGTTTACCCAGAATGATCTCCGCTATTTGCCCAAACTGAACACAATCTAAGGATCAGATCCTCACCTGATGCAAGCTATCATAGCTCTAGCAAAAAACATTGAGCATCAGTGATGTACACCATCTGAGAATCTGCCCTAATGATCTCCTACCTTCTACATGCTAAAGAGCCACACCCCCTAGTTCACCTTTGTGAACACCCATCTCTTGCTTTGCATAAGTTCTCAATTAGCTTCTGACAGTAACGAGGTGCTTCAGGTTAGCCACTTCTGGTGACTCTCTCTTCCTGCTCTCATTCCTGATTTATGTATGGAGACTACAGTAATTACCCATGTCTTTGTTTCAGATATGCTAGTTCCTGGGACCATTCCTATTCAGTGGATTATTATTTAATTTATGTCCTAAGATTTGTACAGGAGTGCCTATCTGAAGCACTAGTAAGTTTTCAAAAATACACAGATCACACAGATATTTAAAGCCAGTGTATAGCAGTCTAGACCCATGTAGCCAAATAAGCAACCAGTTGATTACATTACTCACTCCTCTCCCAATGCCTGAGGAAACAGATAGTTTTACAGGGTTTCCTAAACGTCTGGCGTTCAGAGAGGTCTTTTATAAAGGGACTCATACCTGGGCTGTGGGGGAGGAACTGGCCTTGACCTACAGTGGTATACTTGCTCCCAGAACTCTCTTAAGATGGACTCTCCTTAATGACTCTTTTCTGGGTCCTCAGGACATCCACAGTTTATCCCTGATAGTTCTTAAGATTGGCCCAACAGGCCTATTAGGAGTCTATGAAATAGTCAGCGTGAGCGACAGTGTGAGCTGAGGCTCATCTTAGTGCAACAGGTGGATTTGCTAACATGAAGTGTGAATTAGTGCTGAGCTTTAAGCAAGTTTCTAATATTACAGATATAAAATGAATAGGTATTGGTAGTAAAAGCAGATAAATCAGTTTATTAAGCAATGTAACAATAATATGGTTTGATTAGACCCTGGGTAGGGCCAATTTTCAGTTGCCTTAACCGGCCTCTAAATTCGTTGGCATACATATTTCTGCATGCTCAAAATCATGGCTTTGTGTGAACAGATCAGGTAGTTGGCTGTTTAGCTACTTTATTTGCAGACCCAAATTTGAGTTTTGGGGCATCTGATCCTCCAAAGCATCCAAAGTGTCACAAGTCTGAGGCTGTTCATGAAAATTAGGGCTTTAATAGATCATATGGATCCACGCCCATTATACTTTCACCAGATTAATATCCATATTGCCAATCTTTATATCGTGTTTGTCCTTTCCTGAACCAACCAGTTCTCAGTACTGCTCCGCAACCAATAAGTGAGACCCAGGGAAATATTTAGTTCCAAAGAGAGTTTAATGGACACGTGTTGAGTGTTGAAGTTGTGGTGGAAATCTATGAGGGAGTTTGTTTTTTGTCCAGCGGATGAAAATATCTCAGGTATGTCATTGGTGCATTTGTCCCAGAATTCTTCTCCAAGTGACCCATGAAGAGGTTGGTGAATTGGGGAGCCATCCTAGTACCTATGGTTGTTCCCATGGTTTGGACGAAGTGGTGTTGTTGAATGTAAAATTGTTATGGATGAGGATGAAATGGCTGAGTCTGGCGATGTGTTTGGGGTGGATATCTGAAAGTTGTCATTTGTTTTGTAAATATTTGAGGCAGGCAGCTATGCCATCACTGTGAGGGATACTGGTGTATAGGAAGGTGACATCCATGGTGGCAGAGATGGTGTGCTGAGGGAGGTTGTTAATGTTGTGGAGTTTCTGGAGGAAGTCAGTTGTGTCCTGGAAGAAGCTGGCCCTTTGTGTGGTGAGTAGGTTGAGGATGATTTCTATGAGTCTCAATGTTCCTTCAGTAAGAGTGCTGTGGCCAGATAGGATGGGTTTGCCTGGGCTCCCTTGTTTGTGTATCTTGAGAAGCATGTACAAAGTCCCTGGTTTGGGTTTGTGGAGGATGACTTCGTAGAGTTTTTCTTGGATTTTTTTGGGAAAGGATTTGATGGTATCCTTAAATTCCTGAGTAAATTGTGTTGTAGAGGTCTTTTTGAGTTCTTTAATAATAGGTCAGAGAGTTGTCAGTTGGCCTTATTAACGCAGTCATCGCGACTGAGGACTGTGATGGTGCCCCCTTTGTCTGCTGGTTTGATCATTATTGTGGTTAGATTTTAGGGATTCTGGACAGACGACTTAAACTCTCTCATATATTTACACCACAACTTCAGCAACTAGCATCCATCTATTAAACTGTTTTGGGAACACTCTCACACAAGCATCAGCTTCTTGGACACCACAATCAGCTTCAGCAATGGAATCTTATAAACAACTATATATATGAAACCCACGGATCATCACATCTGTCTTCATAGATCCAGTGACCACCCCAAACACACCAAGAAATCCTATTACTTACAGCCAGACACTCAGGTACCACAGAATATGCTCTGAGGAGAAAGTCTGGGATATACATTTTAACACACACAAAACTGCCTTCACCAAACAAGCACACTTCACCAAAGAAGCAGATCACATCATGAAACAGGCCACCCAAACACCCTGAGAGAACCTGCTTCAATACAGCAATAAGACTCCCTTTGACCACACACCCCTAGTTGTCACCTACCACCCCACACTGGAACCCATATAGGGTATCATCCAACAACAACAAACCATACTCAATGGGAATCACACCCTGAAAGAAATCTTTCTTGAATCCCCTCTTCTGGCCTTCAAACAACCCATCGATCTCTCCCAGCTTGTAATCAGAAGCAAGCTTCCCACAGACCAGGACACACCAACTCAAATCCTGCCAGAACAACAGATGCAAAATCTGCAGACATCTCTACTACTACAAGGATCAACATGCCCCCACAACACATCTTTCAAGATCCATGGATCCTACACGTGCCTATCACAATGTGTGGTACACCTCATCTAGCGCACTGAATGCTCCAATAACAACTAAGTGGGTGAAAGCAGACAGTCACTATATTCTCGAATGAACTCACATGGGAAAGGGATAAAAGACAAAAACATCATATCACCTATCAGTGAATGCTTTTCACAGAGCGATCACTCTATATCTGACTTCTCAGTCCTCATCCTGAAAGGAAACCTGCTGAACACTTTCAAAAGACAAGCCTTGGAGCTTAAATTCCTATCTTTGCTAGACGCTAAAAATTACAATCTCAATAAAAACACTGGATTTATGGCCCATTTCAACAATCTATAACCCATTAACCTCCCTTTTTTCCCAAGACTACAGGGTATTAATGGGTCATTGGGATGGTCCCTTAGAATATGTACTAATTACTGATACTAAATTATCTGTTCAATCTTTTATTTACCTGTGACAGTCTTAGTATCTTTCCCAGACCTGAAGAAGAGCTATGTGTGGCTCAGATGCTTGTCTCGCTTGCCAACAGAAGTTGGCCCAATAAAAGATATTACCTTACCCACCTTGTTTCTTTAAAACTGACTTACCTAAATCAATTTCAAATTAAAAAAACTTGCCTTGCCTTTAGTAGACCAGCTCTCAGAATACTTAAATATTAATTTAATTCACTGAATTAATTTTAAGTTGATTAATTGGAAATGTCTCTGGGTGCTCAGTTTTGAGAGTATTGTATATCTTTGGCTTTTATTGCAACTTGCTTGGCTAGTAAGCCAAATATTCTCCTTTTACTCTTAGCAAGAAATATCCTTGGTGACTTTTTACTACATGTTAACAGAGTCATTAAAGTGAAGAATTTGTAAGTTGTTTCCTAAAGAGATTAGAAATGGACCCTACTGAGAAAATAGGTGTAGTGTCAGGGGAATATTGAACTCCACTTCTGTCTGTGGTTGCAGAAATTTGTGATGATACGAAAGAAAATGTATAGGAGTGCCCAAAAGGATTTTGCTCATTCTCTGTCTTGCATTAGTTAATCAGTATGTAGAATGAGGAAATCCCATAAGCTTAGAACTATGCACAATGATAAACTGAAGTCATGTTCAGAACAGGAAAAACTGAGTTCTGGAAAATCCCTGTACAGTGGAACAGTTAACCTGTAGCCAGTATTCTACACTTTGTGATATTTCAACTTTTCTAACAAACTGCACTAGGCTGTTGTGCCTCCATCAACCTGCTTCCAAAATGCCCAAAAATGGTTAAGATGATTTTATATTTTATAATTTGGAAATTACTCAGAATACCCAGTACATATTGTCATAAACACCCTGCATTTCCCGGACACCCAAGGCTGCATCTGCTCTTCCCACCTTTTCCTCCAATGGATAACTCTTAAAATTCCCTGCTCCTCCTCCCACTGAAATTGGTGACGGGAATCCTATTGCCTTCAATATTTACTTACAATGACTGTCACTTTCCAAATTAATTGTTCCTTTTCTCACAAGCTTCTTCAGCAAAAAATTGAAATTCTCTTTAACCTGTTGGAAGAGTAATAAAGACTAGTAATTCAGGTGAGAACTGGGAGATTTTGACTGGCAAAACAAATATAATAAAGACTTCTTTTAAAAGAATACATCTTCCATTCAACCAACCAAGCGTATAGATTGAACTACAGCAAAGTCCCTTTGAAAATATATCTCATTCTGGGTAAACCTTCACTTCATAAGAGGATAAAATGCAAAAGAAAACCAACCTGACAAAGCATAAATCTCTTAAATAAATTATTTTTCTGTTTAAGCCATAATAGATTTCAGAGGAGAGAGGTGGCCTCTGAAACAAATGTCTATTACAAGAATCATATTATTGTAGCAAAATGATTCATTTGGCAGGCTTCAGCAGCACATAGAGTCTCTTTTTAGACAAACTAAGAATAAAGCATAAGCTAAAGGGAATGGATAGGTAGGAAAGGTTTGTCTAATGTGTATCAGCCTTTTATTAACATCAGATCTGGTTTGCACAACACTTTGCTGTGCTAATCTAGGGCCCGGATCTGCAACCAATGTTCCCTCTAATTTTTGACAGGCCGTGTGTGCAAAAAAAAAAATTTGCTGCAAATTTTTGACAGGCTGTCTGCGCAACAAATTTCTTCTGTGCAAATTTTTGTGCACGCACTGTTTCGCCGTGTGCGCAGAGTTTAGGATCTGTCCGCGGCTTAGAGGGAACAGTGTCTGCAACCCTTATTTCTGTTGAGTAGTACTTACTCCCCTGGATCTCACTGATTTCAGTGGGACTACTTGCATAACTAAATGCTATGCAGTGTGAACAAGTGCTTCAGAACGAGGGCCAACATTTAGTATTCTGGCTGATATTCCACATTCACAGCAAGATGTATATTTTACCACAGTGCTAGCTTTCCATCAGACTAGTAATCCTCAGGGCCTCAAGACATATGCAAGCTCTTCATCAAACCCTTTTGCGGGCTACTTTGTAGAGGTGTTGGGGGTGGGGGAAGTCAACGTGCTGCACAGTTGTAACTTGTTTTCGCCGCATTCTAGGACATTAGCTTATTGCCAGTGGGTGGACAATCTCCACGAGACCCAGAAGATGCTTTCGTGCAGTGGCCCCTTTAGTGACCTGCTGAAGTGGATTCTGTGCCACCTAACAAAAGGAATTGTGAAACGAGAAATGTATGGCCATGGCATCGGCCGCTTCTCAGAGGAAGAGATATACAAGCTGATGGAGAAAGACATGCGGTCACTAGCAGGTCTCTTGGGTAATGTAATATAACCCATTATATTCTGCCCAGTTGCTTTTTGCATGATTAGATTAACTGGTAATGCTCTCCGCCAGGCTGTTTGAACATTACGTATTGTTTCCAAACTATGTGTACAGCCTGTCATGGCACTATCATTTCATGTCTGCCTTCCTAGTTAAGGGGATGTCACCTTTTTTCTTGCTGCCATTGTACATGTGTATTGCCAAATTCTGCCACCAAAGCAGGGGTGGGCAAACTAATTTTGTTCATCCCCCTGAGCTCCCAGCTGGGGAGGCTAGCTCCTCCCCCATCTCCCACTGTTCCCCCCACCCCCGCAGACTCAGCGTGCCACTTGAGCAGCAGTCCGTGGGGGCGGCGCTGCACGGCAGCGTGTCTGGCTCCAGGCTAGACATGCTGTTTTGAGCGACATGGTGAGGGGGTCGAGGCCAGGGGGTTGGATAAGGGCCAGAGGGTCTTGGGGGGCAGTCAGGGGATCATTCCTTGTACCTAGTAGGGCTTCATGGCGAGGCAGGGGCTGAGGGCCACCTCAACTCCCTCTCCAGGAAGAGGCTGGTACTGTCCCTGAGCTTTGGGCAGCCATGGAGCAGCGTCACAGGTAATCCGGGACAAACATGGTCCTGGAGTCTTTTAGACTGGGACTTGAACTCTGTATTGCAGGACTGTCCTGCCCAATTGCAGGTGATCACCATAGTATCTAGATGTACAACTTTTCATTTGTCTATATTAAAAGGTATTTTGTTTGGATGGGCCCAAGTGATCCACGTTGCTCAGTATGACTGCCCTACCCTCATCATTATTTACCACTCCTCCAATATTTTTCATCTAAAGATTTTATCAACAGTGATTTTATATTTATTTCAAGGTCATTGATTAAAATGTTGAATAGCATTGGACTTAATCCCAGTCCCTGTTGAACCCCACTAGAAATGCCCCTCTTCAATAATTATTTCCCTTTGATGACTACTTTTTGAGACCTGTCAGTTAACTAGTTCTTAATTTGCTTAACGTTTGTTTTCTTGATATTACATAATGCTAATTTTTAATCAGAATGTTAGGTAGCACTAAGACCAATGCCTTACAGTAGTTTAAACTAATTTTATATAATTATTACTATATCTACATATCTATATTAATATAAGTATGTAACTATATTAGATAACTTTAATGCAGTTATTTTTAGCAACCAAACTTGTAATCTCATCAAAGAATGAAATCAGGGCTATTTTTCATAAACCCTGTTGACTAGCATTAATTATATTCATATCTTTTAATTCTTTTTCAGTTGAATCCCATATCAGCTTTTCTGTTGTTTTGCCTGGGATGTATGTTAGGCTATCCAGAGTCTAGTTACCTCGATCATCCTGTTTGCCATTTTTGAATATTGGCACATTGTTAGCACTCTCTCAATCTTATGGAATTTTCCTGGTATTCCAATATTTATTAAAAATTATCATCAGCGGTCTAGAGATCTTATCAGCTAGCTCTTTTAGGACACTTGGGTACAAGGTTATCTACGGCCTGCTAATTTTAAAACTTTTATCCCTAGTAAAGGTTGTCGAATATCTTCTCCACTAGAGATGTGTGGAAAAAGGGAATTCTGTTTTGCAGATGATTTCAATGTTTTGAAATTTGATTTAATCCTGATTGGGATATTTGGTTTCATTCCCTGCTCGAGTTCCATCAGAACTTTGGCAAAATTAGACTGTCTCTGGAAAAGTTCCAATTTTGTTGCATGGGCAAATGCTGGGGAAGGATTGTTTTGCTAGGATTGTGCTGACCAGCTGTATTCCTTAGTTGATAATGGCTTGGCAGGTTTTTTATCGTTGTCATATGATACTAGTATATCCTGCTCCTTCTTTCCAAATATAGAATAAAAATATTTATGGAGCACGTCTGTCTTTTCTGTGTCATTATTAACAATCTTACCCTTTCCATATAGTAATGGATCTATACCATTGTTAAGATTTTTTTTGTTCCTAATATACTTAAACTCCTTTTTATTGTCCTTTGTCCTGTCAGCCCTGGATTTTCCATGTTGTTTTTAGCGTCCCTTATCATTGTACTGTACCCCATAATTTCTGATTTATATTGATGATATCTTTCTTCCCTTTCCCCCATTTGTTATATTTAGCTTTTCTTATGTCTAGTTGCAGCATTCACTTTGCCACTGAACCAAGATGGGCTTGTAGCCAGAGTTGTCCTCTTTCTTGATTTTGGAATTATGGCTTTTTGGCCATCTGATAAACTCTTCTTAAAGAGCTCCCAATTTTCATTCATATTTCTGTTTAAATTTGTTCTCTCAGACAATTTTGCCAATAATTTTCCTTTCGAAGCATCATAAATATGTGTATTTCTGTTTGGAACTGTCCTCTGTTTGCCCATATTGAATGCAGTCAAGCTATCTCATTGGTTCCTAGGCAACCACCAACTTCCAGTCCAGTGATTAATTTATCATAAAGAAGTCCAAAATAGTTACCTTATGTCGGAGGCAATATTTTTTGTGTTAAAAAAATTACAATTTACAATTTTTCCTACTGGCTATGTGACACCTCCACTATATGACTCCCAAACTGTGCTTCTCGGGGTGTAGTAGTGGCAATATTACTTCTTTCCGAAGAGTGTGTTTAGAAGCGATCTTAGCAGATGTGTGTTCAGTACTTCTGTGGGACTAGCACTAGCTGGAAAGTCAGGTGATCAACAGAGATCTCCTACAATATTCTGCATTCCTTCCAACAGCTGGACCATTATATAAAGACACATTTGGCCTTGTCTGCAGAGATGCACAGCTCCAGCAGCTGATATTGAAGACAACTGCACTTCTGAAAATCAGGCCACATGTAAATTAAATTAATAAGTAAATTAGAATTGGTTGAATTATCCATTTTGAATTTAGCTCTTGTTGGGTAGCTAATCAGCTGTAAACTCATCCCAACTTTCTGGGCATGAATTCATTATTCGTAAATAGAAGAAAGATGGTTCAATGGCTAGCTGAGGACTTGGGAGAGTATGAGTGGGCTCTTGTTTGTGAACTAGTTGCAAGGATTCATTTATTTTTCCTAAAATGGTTTTAATTTATTTAGCAGTTTTGTGGTTTTATAAAATAAAGTAGTGTCTCCCTCCACTTCCCCCAGTTTCAAAATGCTGTTGGGTCATTCTCTGCAATGGAATAGCTTTACTTTCCATATTGTCTTATCATATATCTGAGAATGATACATTTTATAATATGCATAGGCCCAGTGTGCTGAATTAAGTGCTAGTCCTTATTTCCTAGTGTATATAGACTGAAAATCAGAACTGTAATGAAGCAATAAGACTTTACAGACACTTGTCCTAGCTTATTATTGCAGATCTTGGATAATGTAATAAGTAAGGCATCAGACAGAAGCGTATGTGAATAGCTGCTTGAGAAACACAATAATCCTTGGAAGTGCCATGTCAAGTATCTTGTTGTAAAAGTTTATTTATAAATAAAATGAGGCAAAGTGAATTTATAAATAAAAATCAGAACTCGACATTATGAAGACATCTGGGTAGCCAATCAGAAAACTCTATTTCTGATCTAATCTTCTCTCCTAAAATTGGTTGATCACCATTTTTGTTTGTTTCATTAGTGTTAGTTTAATAGCATGATAGCAGAACACGCTGAAGATTTTTAGGATGCTGGCAGTCTGCATGAAATTAGTATACTTAATAATGAACAGAGTGTGATCCAGGGTGCCTGTGGCAGCCCTCACTGTAAATGCCAAGGTCAGGGCAGGGTGCAAAAAGGAGAGCAGATATTCCCCAAACTGGTAGTCAGCACTGAAGTTAAATTCACCAATGAGTCACAAACTGTACCTCTGACCCCTCACACTGGTTATCAAGAAGCAAACAACAACAACAAAAAATTACACAGCCCCCTTTATTGCATTCCAGTTCTCTTGCTGCCAGTCAGTACATAGGTCCAGTTCAGTGAGAAGTTATATAAAAACTCTGCTCACTATACACAATGTTCTACTGACCCCAAAGAGTCAGCCACTTTACCAGGTCAGTATTAGTTTGGATCTTATCCAAAGTACCATGCTGCCAGCCAATCGTTTAGTGTCTCAAACTAAAGGCTTAATATAAAGAAAAAAGAGCAGGAAGAGAGTTGTTAAATGACAAAGCAACAAAGAGTCCTGTTGCACCTTATAGACCAGGGGTGGGCAAACTTTTTGGCTTGAAGGCCACACTGGCATTCAAAATTGAGCGGGGGACTGGGTAGGGAAGGCCCCGCCCCCATCCGACCCCCACCCACTTCCCGCCCCCTGACTTCCCCCCTCAGAACCCCCGACCCATCTGACCTCTCCTTCCTTGTCCTCTGATCGCCCCCTTTGGAGACTCCCCCCCACTCTAACTACACCCCTAGGACCCCACCCCCTATCTAGCCCCCTTGCTCTCTGTTCCATGACTGCCCCCACCCAAGACACCGCCCCCACCCTAACCACCCACCCCCGGGACCCCACCACATAACCCCCCCACACTTGCTTATCTGCTCAGCTGAGTGCAGGGCCCCGCGGCCTGCCGTGGTCAGCCCAGCTCCCTGGGCTGGGAGCGTGGGGCCATGCGGCTTGCCATGGTTGGCCTGGAACATTGGGCTGAGAGCGGGGGGCCGCGGTCAGCCCGGAACTCTGGGCTGGGAGCGCGGGGCCACGCGGCTTGTGTCACCCCAGGCCGGGAGGGCGGGGCCAGTGGCACTGCCTCCCGACCCAAGCTCGCAGGCTGGATGAAAATGGCCGGCGAACCACATGTGACCTGCGGGCCATAGTTTGGTAAGATTCATTGCACTTTTATAATATTGGTATCAACAATATCATAAAGTGTCTCCCATATTCCATACAGTGTCACACAGAGAAACACAGAAATTTGCATAGTCATTAAAGAGGAACATAAAATATTTTACTCGAGTGGTCTAATATCACTGGGTCAAATTGTACCACCCCACCTTTCTTTTGTTGAATAGTACCTTGCTCCCCAGGTGTTACTGCCACTAATTTTAATGCAATTATTTGTGGCCCTTGTCAGTGATGATGTCAGAGGTGTCAGAATCTGGCCCTTTGTCTTTACAAAATGATTCTCCCTATGACTGACAAGCCCTATCAAAGCTTATTTTTTTTTCAGCTGATACAAGTGTCATTCGGAGTGTGTGGATATCTTGACATAATCACCTGGGCTGGGATTTTTAAAGGTACATATTGGAGTTAGATGTCCAGCGCCCAGAAAATTCAATGACAGCTGCTGGGTACCTAACTCCCTTTGGAAAATCCAATCTTGGAGGCTGACTGTGCCTGTATCTGTTCACAGAGGAGACCCCCCCGCGCACACACATTGCGGCTTATAACCCTCCTATGTGAAGGAAGGTTCAGCTGTCTCCCCAGCAGCATCCGCCCCGAGACGTTGAAGAAGGTTCTTGGTGTACTGTCCCACATGGAAGAGACATTCACATTCTGTTGGTCCACTTTGTACTGGAGATCCTCCTTTAAGGGACATTGCTGTGGCAGTTGTTACTAGGGACTGGGGGGTGGGGTGGGGAAGACAGCGCTGAGGATCCAGAGCTCCTGTGGAATCACAGGGCCCCAGCACAAATAGTCCTGGGCTCCTGCTGATTCCCTGGGGTGGGGGGTGTCCATGAGGTTTGCAGTCTAACCAGAGGTGAAAGTAAGCCGGTATGGTCCGGTACGGCGTACCGACAAGAGCCGGTACACAGCCGACCATACTGGCAGGGGCAGCTTCCCCAGGCCGGCAGTTTAAAAAGGCTCTGGGCAGTGGCCGTAGCCTCTGGCCCTTTAAATCACTGCCAGATTCCTGGGGCTCATGGCCGCTGCCGCAGCTACCACTACCATGGGGCTCCGGCAGTGATTTAAAGGGCCTGGGGCTCCCAGCCACCTCTACCACAGCCAGAGCTCCTGGCATTTTAAATCACGATTTAAAGGGCCTAGGGATTTAAAGGCCCTTCCCCTTCCAGTTGAGGCCCCGCCACCCCGTACCCATAAGTCCCTTAAGTTACTTTTACCCCCTAGACTAATGCCATGGCATGTTCCTTAGGGGTATAATTGCCCTGACCCTTATAGTTCAATAAAAAGCTCTACCGGATTCCACACCTATCTTCTCCCTTCCATGAGTTTTCCCACGGGAAGGGGCAATTGGTTCTTGGTTCTTAATTAGAAAAACCCAGGGCAACAGTAGGAGGATTAAAGTGCTGTTTAAATCCTAATGCAAAGTGGCTGCTTATCTTGAGTTGCTTTGGAGACTGTTACAGATCACGTTACTTTGGAGCCCCTTTTGCACCATGGCAAATACACACTGGAGCAACAATATTTATTTTTAGCTCCAAAAATAGTTTCCATAAAGGAATACTTGGCAGTTGCCCAGTCTCTCTGTGTGGAAGGGGTGGAAAATCTTTATCTTGCTTGGTTTGAAGCTGAGCTTCACTCCTCACCTGGTGCTGGTAGAGTAATATTGCCTCATTCTGAAGCAGACTTCAACATGTGTATGGTGTCAATAAGTGTATAAACAGAATAGGGTAAAAGTAGAATTTTATATAGCCCCTTTCATACTGAAGCTATCCCAGAAGGCCTGGCAAAACAGATTAGTACACATACCAACAGTTCATGCTTAACTTTGTACACCAAGGACCAGATCGTCAACAGGAGTAAATCACCAGAGAGAGAGATCAATTTACACCACATTAAGATGTGGGCTAAGATCTTTTTAGTAAATTTTTCTTATCAGAATTTTCTTCTGCAGTTTTCAGAAAGTACCAGTAAGATCTTGTACTTCCACACAGATTACTGGCAGAGATGTTACCTTTATCAGAAAGGTGGTGTAGTTTGTATTCTGCTGAATTATTTACATATCTTAGGTATTTAAAGAGCCCACACTATCAAATTGTCTTAGCACTGATCTTTAATGAATGTATTCCCCACAAAACCCTGGGAAAAATAAGGAAATAATATTAGTCCCATTTTACAGACAGGGAACTGAAGCATAGAGAGATCAATGGTGGGATCCACACAGGGACTTCAGTAGGTTTCTGTGATTTCTTTTACAGTTGCAAATGAGCAAGAGATTTTAATGAACCTCTTAACTGGCCACCCAGCTGTTCTCAGCTAGCAGTTTACCACAGGCATCTCAGCTAGCAATTTAGTAAAGCATGTCACTGTGGTGTTGGGAACAACTTTTGAGATTTGTACAAGCTGGTTCAAGACTAGACCCAATGTAATCACCACAAAGACATTTGCCACATTTCCTGCTGCCAGAGGGGTTGTTTACTTGAATGTTCTATTTAGACAATGGACCTATGCAGTAACCGGTCTTTTCACAGGGGAAAAAAATGTTCAGTTTTAATATTCTGTTTGACTTTGTAGAGGAAGTTGTCATTTTCTGTTATTCACAAAGCTGCATTACTACGATATAGGACGCTTGAGTAGTAGACTGTGTAGTGCTTCGGAATACACTGCATTGCATTGCTGTACAGCTTTGCTTAAAGTTGTTTAATAAACCTAAAGCTTGTAACCCCAACAAACCAGAGCAATGTAAACCAAACCGGGGAAGACTATCACTGAGAAGTGGGAGGAATAGATCTGGATGATTCGGATCCATACAGTATTGGATGTACCTTTCCTGATGCTGATTCTGAATTGCTTTTCAAAAGAGTCTTCTTTCATACCTTACTCACTGTGGTATGATTATAATTATTCATTTGTATTGTAGTAGCACCTTTGACCCCCAGTCATAGCCCAGGATCTTTTGTGCTAGGCGCTGTACAAACCGAACGAAAAAGACAGTTCTGCCCTGCAGACCTTACAGTCCAAAGAGTGACTTTTACCTGTGATTGACATTTCAGTTCCATAAAGAAATGTATGACAAAATGCCATTACTTAGGGTTAGCTCCTACTAGTTAGGTACAGCCTGGGGAAGGGAGCAGAGCATTTAGGCACTCCCTATCAGTCCACATAGAACTGCTCTTTAGTGGCTTGGTTGAAATGACTTTGTGATCTCAGTTTCATTTCTAATGAACTCATGTCCCCATCACACAGTTGCACCATCGCTGGCAATCTCAGCAGAAGGGCCAAGTGACTGAGTGGGACCGAGAATAAAATAACCTATTACTCCCTCTGGGTTTGAAGTCCCGATTGTAGGGCATTTCTGGGATAGTGTAGGGAAGCTTGCGTTGCTCCTTCCCATGTTGTGCCTGGTCTGTAGATAAGCAGAAGAATTCAGACTCCAGGACTGTCATTCTGGTATCCTTCACAAGCAGTTTAAATTGCTGTAAAAACCTGTGGCTGAAATAGGGAGGTGTTTGTGAGATCTATGGCCTGGTCTACAGTAGAAGGGGTTGTCAACCTAAGATACGCAACTTCAGCTATGTGAATAACATAGCTGAAGTCAGTGCATCTTAGGCCGACTTACCTGCCGTCCTCACGGTGGCAGCGGATGGCAGTGGGCTCCCCCAGTGACTCCAGCTTGTGCCTCTCAGCGAGCTAGAGTTCTGGAGTTAACAGGAGTACCTGTGGCGATTGATTTATTACGTCTTGACAAGACGGGTAGTGAAGACGTATCCTAACAGTAGTGGCTAGAGCCAGGCATTGTGTGAGTAGGCATTTTGCAAACTTCCTCACCAGTCCAGAGGCATACACTAGCCTGGAACTGCAACACACTTAGCTATTCCAGAACTAGACCTCTTTTGAGCAGAAGTTGCTAATCATACCGAATGGGCTGGTGGTTTGGATTTGGACAAATATTAAGTAATTACTCAGTTGAAGTCACTCACTCTCATTTTCACTTGTAATCTGAGGAAGGACCTGAAACCAGATATCTACTGGTGTAAGACTAGTTCAGGATACCGATGGGCTGCCAGCTCCTTTCAGCAAAGATGTTAATCATGGGTCAGCTTCGATTTTTCCTGACGGGAGGAAATCATACATTCAGCCGCTACTGATAGCACAGAAAGCCCTGAATACAGCAAAACCGACTGTGTGTGTATTCTCTGTATGCCATGGTGGATTCTGCTGCTCAGTGCATAGGGAGTGGCAGAACAAAGGGGAGCAGAAGGGCTGGTGGTTCTGTAATGCTATAGATCAATGAGCCAACTGACTTGCACAGGATTACATAGCAGTAATGGAGTCCGTCCCTTGGAACCTGCTCTGTGCCCAAGCCAAAATTTGGCCCATGTGCAGTTGCTAAAGCATAGATCCCAGAACCGGATGTTTTTGGGGAGCATACAGTTAAATCGTTTCAGTACGACACATGTTAAAAGATTTATTTATAGCTGAGGGAGGAACCTGCGGGTCCATAACTGTTCACCATTTTACCATTTACAGGTGACAAGAAGTACATCATGGGACCAAAACTTTCCACTCTCGATGCCACTGTCTTTGGGCACCTAGCTCAAGCAATGTGGACATTACCAGGGACTAGACCTGAGAGACTAATCAAAGGTAAGACAATCTTAGAGATTTGGACATCTCTTTTGGTAGCACTCTCTGCTTGTAGGCCTGGGGCAGGCTTTCAGGGGAATCTCATTATAATATGCAGGAGAACACTGTCAGGGTCATGTGACAGTTGAAGACAGAATGAGCCTAGAAGTTCAGCTAGAGTGTCCTGACTTTTGATATACTCTGTAATATTGTTTTTCTATCCAAAGGTGCCTTCATTTCCCCCCAGGAAATTTTTCATGTTACTTGCTCCTATTGCTGTACTTGGCAGCTTACACACTACAGCACTCTGTTTAAATAAATTTGGCCTTTGCTCTGTTAATTAATTAATGTTTGCAAAGTGTTCGACAATGAAATCATGATGGGCTAGATGCTGCTTCTCTTACTTAGACATAGTATCATACTCTGCAAGTAGTCCCAGTGAAATCAGAACCTTAATGACTACTGCAGACAGAGGAAGAGGAAGGAGCCCATCTTCACTTTTGGATCCCAAGGTAAGTTTGCAGAACTAGCACTTAGAAAAAAAACACTCTGTTATTGGTAAGCTGAGCACATTCGATCTGGAGTCATAGATGCATGATAAATATGAAGCCTTTCCCCTCCCTGTTCCCCTCTCCCCCTGGCCTATTGATAAAAAAACACTGTATATAAGAGCTGGATATTATTTTTGTTGTTGTTATATGCTTCTCTTTTGTGACTTTGATCTCTGAAGGTTCTCAGGCAAAATCTTAGAGGACCCATGAATTTTAAGAATTAGCATTATGTTGATTGAAACCCAGCTGTCCTACGAAAATAATCAGATGAACACTCCCATCCCCTACAATACTTTCCAGTCTGACTCCCCCTAACCAGACAGCTGCTCATGCTACAAAATATTGCACACAACAAGTGTTTTTCCTGGATGTACTGTTGTGTTTTGTCCTTCACTGAGGTGTTTATAATATCTTCATAAATATATAAGCAAAATACTTTCATTCAATCCTTCTATCCCTAAGGTGTACAATACTTAAGGGTGTACTACAGTGAACATGTAAAAATTCGGTGTGTCAAATGCCAAATTTATCTTGCAAACAGTACTGCCATCTTGTGGTCCAAAACCAAATTTTGCCTCCAATTGCATGACATTCTTTTAATAAATAAACAAAATATGTATAGCCAAATCTTGTCTTTGGATGCCAGGTTTGTACAAAATGCATAACAATTTTATTGTGACAGATTTATAAAATAAATAATCTTTTTCCTTTGAGTCACATTCATGAAGATTAATTCTAATTGCTTAACTTTATAGCTACATTCAGACATAATTCATTCATTTTGACTCTGCTTGCCACAGGTATGTTAATCAAGTCACAACCATTTGCATTTTTCATTTGACTGAACTTGTAAACAATACCGTTACTATGTTTGATTGTATCTTAGCCTTTGGGAGAGAGGTCTCCCTGGAAACAAGCCAGGAAGATTTCTTTTAAGACAGCTCCTGTGAATTTTCTTTGCAGTGTACACAGTCACAGAATTAATGATTAGGAGTATTTACACTGGCTTATTTTACTATGTTGCAGGTGAACTGATTAACCTTGCTATGTACTGTGAAAGAATAAGGAGGAAATTCTGGCCAGAGTGGCACCAGGATGACGATAACACCTTGTACGAATCTGAGGAAAGTAGTGAAACTAGCAAGACTCACTCCCCATTGCAGGACTTAAGCTTTTATTCAAGGACAGAAACATTTGATGAGGAGGGGACAGAGAACAGTATTTCCCAAACTCCTGACACGGATTATACTGGACACTCTCTCTTTGATTCTGATGTGGACATGGATGATTATACAGAGCATGCACAATGCAAGTGATGTATCCAAGCACCTCTCTGTTTGTGTCAGAAATGCCACTTCTTGGGACCAGTCCAACTTTCCCACGTTCATGCCAGTGTGGAAGAGATTTTTGTGCTTGACGCATTTCACATGCTACCTGGACTATTTCAGCCTTATTTAATTTTGTAAATCCATTCAGATGGAGCCTAGGTTAAACAGTTAGAACAAAAATAGGCAAACGAGATCCAGAGGGTAGCAGGATCTGAGGCCTACATATTGCTCCCACTGAAAACAGATTCCAAAATCATGCGAGCAAACCTACCACAGGTGGAGCAGAGAGGCACGAGAGCTGCTTTGTGTTGAGTTTCTTATCTTTACAGCAGGCAACTGACAGAAAGGGAAAAGGGTTTATTGGAGTTCCCCTCTCCCTCCTTGGTAAGCAGGGATTGCGCTGTATTAATGCAACAGGATGCCAGGGCAACTTTACTAAACAGCTTCTTGCACTCTGGGTGTGTATGTTACGCATGAGTGTGTATAGGAGAGAAGGAGGGGTTTGGTTTCCAGTGCTTTCACAGACTGTCAGTCAACAAAGGCAAGAAGAAAATGTGCTCATGCGAAAAGCAACATTTTATAATTTCTATTCTGTACAATAGCTTGAAACCTTTCAGTTTTATAACTCTTTTTAGTTGAAAGGGAGACTTCAAAGTATTTTAAATTATTAGCTAATAATCCCCCAGAAGATTGTTTAGGAGTCTTGGCTAAACCCCATCTCAGGTATATATACTCTGCCCATCCAAATTCCCCTTGCACTTTCTTTTATGTCAAGTGTTCTTTCTACTTCCTCCTGCAAACTGTTGTGGGGGTATTGCTAGATACTGTTAAACACCTAGAGTGCACCACCCCAGAGTCAACCGCATTGCCGTGCTGGACACTTAGAATCATAGATATCAGGGTTGGAAGGGACCTCAGGAGGTCATCTAGTCCAACCCCCTGCTCAAAGCAGGACCAATCCCCAACTAAATCATCCCAGCCAGGGCTTTGTCAAACCTGACCTTAAAAACCTCCAAGGAAGGAGATTCCACCACCTCCCTAGGTAACCCATTCCAGTGCTTCACAACAGTCCTAGTGGAAAAGTTTTTCCTAATATCCAACCTAAACATCCACCACTGCAACTTGAGACCATTACTCCTTGTTCTGTCATCTGCTACCACTGAGAACAGTCTAGACCCATCCTCTTTGGAACCCCCTTTCAGGTAGTTGAAAGCAGCTATCAAATCCTCCCTCATTCTTCTCTTCTGCAGACTAAATAATCCCAGTTCCCTCAGCCTCTCCTCACAAGTCATTATGAAGACAGCTGATGGCTTGTGTTGCATGGGATGCTTTGTTTTGTGTTTGTTTCTTAAAATAGGTCAGACATTCCTTTGCAGTCATGCTTCTATCACACATTTCCAATCTCATGGATAAGTACTATTCGTGAAATGAATCTGAGCTATAGCTGACTTTCAAATGATGGAGAGGAAGGTGCAATCCAAACATTTAGGAACCTCGTCAGCAAACTAAGCACAAAACACAGGACACAAAGGGTAAAGCCTTGGGACCAGTAGGACAGACATGCTTACTCTGAAATGCCTTTGAAACCCCGCAGATCATTCAACCCAGGAGTTACCTGAAGAAATTCAGATGTTGAAATCTGACCAAAAGAATCACATTTGACAGGGGAATTTTGTTCTTTAAAAATGTCAGATGTGACCCTGGTTTGTATGTTTTGTTTGTTTTGTTTATACATTGATTTAACTTTCAAAGCTCTTCATTTGAGAGCAGTGTTTTTTTCAACTTTTTGATGTCAGGAGCTTGAGTTTCAGGTCTAGAGTCCACTGCTGAAAACGGATGTGTCACAGCAATAAGCTATTGTAGCTAAAAGATTAACCTGAGTTATAAGGCACTTGCATCTTCCCCAGTTGTGGAGGCTGACAAATCTGCTTGTGATTGTGATCCATCATAAAGGGAAAGGACCAATCTAACCAGAAGTCTAAGGGTTAACTTTCTCCCTCTAAATTCAAGGGGTCTGATTCAGATCCCACATTGCTGTAAACAACAGTAACCACTGAAATGAGTGAAGTTAGACTGATATAAAACCAGTGAGAGAGCAGCATTCTGTCCATCGCGTTCTTAAATATCTGAATTCTTCCTACTTCCTGATCTCAAGCCTATCTGAACAGAATCTCCCTTATATATGGTATGTATGATGTATTCTATACCTTGATACAGTACTAGGCTCATTTTCAGTCAGAATGGCAAATAAAAACCTAGTTAGAGGATATGATTATTGATTGGTGTCTTTCCATCATTGTGGAGACTGAAAAATTAAAACACTCTGGAGCCTTTTGCTACAAATGACTAGAATGCTAACAAGGTTCCCTACCCCCACTGCTGTGCATTCTCATGCATTTTGATGCTTCCATACGTACACTTTGGAGAGAAGCGGCTGGAGCAAAATCATTACAAATCTGTGTAATCATTACAAATCTGTGTAATCATTACAAATCTTGCTGGAGGTGGCCTTTATATATTAGAAACTCCACACAACAGCAGGATTGGGAGAGGGAAGGGGATTGGGGAGAAAAGGCCTGATACTACAACTCATATTCAAGTGAGTAAAGCTTCCTTATGCAAGTTTTCCCATTAAAGTCACAGACACCATGCCCTCAGAACAGTGTAAACCTAGAACACCTCCCTGGATTGAAACTGGTCTAATATAGGGCAATATTTGGACCAATGATCTGCTGTATCAACAGGTTCAAGTGAAATTAATAGGGCCATTTGAATAAAAATTGCTACTCTTAGAATTGCAGATTTAGTCCCTAAAGAAGGAGAAAGTGTACTTAAGATAGAAGCGTCTCCCATGGAAACTTAGGTTGGAAACATAAGTTGTACAACAGTCACTTTATGTGCTAAGATTTAGATTTTTATTCTGAATGACCAGAAATTTTCCAGTGAAGGCTTAACTTGAAACTGACAAGCACAGTAACACATTTTGTTTTAGAAAAGTAACATTAAAAAAAAAATTGTGAGGATCCAAAGAGACTCCAAATGCAGTAGCCCTTGTCAGAATCAGCTGCAATTTTCTAGCTGCACTGATTTGTCTATGTATTGATCAGTTGTGTGAATGTATTTACAACACTTGCCATGCCTTTTGTTTCTTAGGAGCAAATCAGGTTTTTTAAGGAGGAGGTTAGTAACATTTTCCTTATCATGGGTACCCTGGAAAAGTGTGCATTTTTGTGTTGCATATCGTATTGCTTTGATTTAAAATTTAGAAGAAATTGCAGAAACAATGTATGTATGTTAAATATACATGTACGTCATACTTTCAAGGCATGATAGGAAATTTTAATCCTAAATTTAGCCTGTCCAGAAATAAATATCAGCTGTTTTTCCTGCTAGAGCTGGTCAAAAAATATTTTGTTCCCACGTTTTTTCAGTGGAAAATGCCTTTTGGCTACAACAAATGCCTCTTCACAATAAATACATAAAAATAGTTTTGATTCAAATCTTTAGTTTTTTGACAAAAAAAAGAAATTAAACATTGCATTTTTACTTTCCTTCTTCTTTTTATAATGGCAAAAAAGTGAGAGAGAAAGCCCCCCCATGAAATTTTTTGAATTGTTTTTGTCAGAAATGCAAAATTTTCATTTCCTTCAAATTGTTTCGTGGAAAATACCTACCTTTTTTGACCTGCTCTCTGGTGAAATATATCAAGCTGAAAACTGTTAAAGGGGCATTCCATCCGCCGCCCCCCCTTCTGTGTTCTGTACAGCTAATCTCCATTCTGTCCCCTGATTTATTATCCTTCCCCTCACTTTTACAAGTGACTCTTGTTCTTTGGCTGAGAAAGCCTGGCTAAGATTCTCCATGGAGCCTCTCAGCAAAGAGACACAAGGAAATGGGCTTAAGGGCCTTCAACTCACTCTGAAAACAGTCCCTGTCTTTCAGGATCAGACACTACATGTACTGCCTGCCTGCATACCAGTCACAGCCCATGCTGATACAGTGCAAGAGACTGGCCCTGGGAATCTCTATGTCTGTAATGTAGGATGCTGAAACTGGGGCAGCTAGAGTATTCTTTATTAGAGGGGTATAAAGGATTAGAATTTTGGATTACTCATTAATCTATCAGTATCAGTCCCTCTGAATTTGATTATAGCCCAGAGTGTGCCCCCTCCCTCCCGGTCCATATATGGAAGAATCCTCCATACATACATACATCTCCCCTATTCTTTACAGAAAGGAGGCCCAGATAGGTATCTCTCTTGCTCCACCCGTCCCTTCCCTGGCTGCTGTAGAAGAATCTTTATGCTGCACTGGCTCTGCACAGGAGGAGGGGGTGGAATTGTGCGGGGTTTCCTTCCTTAGCTTTTACAACCTGACCTCTGATCTCACACTGCTTTCTGTGAGAGTAACTCCGTTGACTTCTCTGGAGTCACTCTTGATTTATACCATCTAAATAAAATCAGAATCTGGCTCTTTATTTTTATTTTGTTAAATGTCAGAGCATTTCCCCCACTCACTTTTGTGCTTAATAAAATCACTGTCCAACTGTTAATTATTATTTTAAGCTTGCTTTTATAAAACCCTCTGAGGATGATGAATAAATATTTTTAGCCCCTTTTTCCATTTGGCAAATGGTGATTTGCTTCTTACATTTTGCTTGTTTCTTGTTATAAAAGCAATTGCAATTTCATATTGTATAGCACCTTGTCATGCTGAAGTGGATTTGTTTATAACAGTGGTTCCCAAACTTTAACAACCTATGACCCCCTTTCAATAGAATGTTAAGGTTCGTGAACCCCCTCTTAAAAATGAATATTTCCAGGGATTTTCTCCTTTACCTGAATATAATTATAAAAGCAGTGATCTTGGAAATATAAAATTTGTTTCTATGACATACTTATTACACACTATTTTTATTTATTATTTATCATTACAGTATTTTTATTACATTATGAAAACGGCAACCCTCTTCCAAGATCTCACTTTTGTAACTTCTATCACTTTGAATAAGCCTGTTATAAGACAAGGCTCCTATGTTTCATCAAGAAGTACCAGATGTGAAACAGCATGAACGTATTTTAGAAGCCAACTCAGAGTTCCTCCTACACAAGCATTGAGTCTTGAGCAGTCCAGGTAAACTACACACATTACAACAAAGCTTAAACTTGTTCTTTGTAATAATTTTAAAAACAATATTAGCTGTCTATTTTAAAAACAGCAAAAAATATCCACCTCCCTTTCCATTTCTTATAAGGAGTCTAGAAGTTTCAGTCTCTTCAATGTGATAGATATGCTTGCTTTGATTTGCTTAGCTCTTGGAAGTCCAGGGGCTCTTGGAAGTCCATCGTGCTGCCCAGGGTTCGTAGGGACAGCTATCCGCCATTAGGGAATTTTTTCCCAAGAACCCCCTGTAACAGTTCATGAACCCCCAGGAGCTCATGGACTTCAGTTTGGGAACCACTGGTTTATAACCATTAGCACCATCAGCAAAGCTTACTGTTTCTGACTACAGTCAGTAAAGGAATCATACACTGTTGTTTTTAGAAGTCTTACAAAAATCTCATGAATGTTGTGCTAGATTTAAAAACCGAATCAAATGATGTTTAAAAACCTGAGGACTATTCCCATCCAATTATAACCCTGTAGGTCATGCATTTTGATCTTTAAAACCTTGACAGTGTCCCTTTGAATCCATTTTCTTTTTGAAAAATATTGCCTGAAACATTTTTTAGCAACAATCCAGACACAAATTTCCTTTTATCAGTGGTGTCTGCTCAAGTAATCATGACAGTTTCCTGCTATTTCCATCGAAAGGATTTTATCTGTCAAGTAATAAACCTTACAAAATGTTGTCTGGGGGAAAAAGTGTGTTATGTGGAAAAATCTATGCAGGGGTGCTGAGCAAGTAAAATTTTGTGGAAAGGGATGGACTAAAGTGGATCTTGACCTTAGATGCTGAAATAATAATAATCTGATTTTTGACACTAGAGCTACTCTCAATGTAAGAAGAAAAATAGTTGTACATACATGCAACACTATGGATTTGGCATGAGTACCCCAGGGATATGATTTGCATTCATCAAATTATGCTCATTAAATCTCAAAATTAAGTTGCATGCCCCAGTGTTTGAGAGATGGAAACAGATGTACATAATACGGCAATGAGTCACACACATGTTCATTGGTGACTGCAGTTAAGAGGACTGTCAGGGTAGTGCTATCTAATCATCCATAACATATAGCTAAAGTTGACTATGTAGATCTTTGAAGTACCCAGTTACAGTATGTACAGTGTCCAGTAGCTTTGTAGTGCTATAAACTGCAGGTATTCTTTAGAGCTAAATAGACAAAGAAGATATTTCTTTTGATACGTTTTAACTATTATGTAAGGAGGTTATTGGGCTGGCCTTCCACAAAGATCTGTGTTTGTTCTGGAGAACTGTTGGTGAGTTTATTAAAGGATGTTAGACCTGGTAGGAGACTTTTGGAAATGATTTTGGCACAGACAGTCTTACACAGAGGTTAGTTTTAGACTTATCAGTGAGCCTGATGCTGTGAGATACTGTGTGCCTTCAGTTCAAGGTGTAGATGGGGTTGTCTGTGAGAGCAAGGGATGGACTCACTGACCCAAGGGGTCCCTTCCAGTCCTACATGTCCTGAGTTCCTATCCTCCTATCATAGAATCATAGAATATCAGGGTTGGAAGGGACCTCAGGAGGTCATCTAGTCCAACCCCCTGCTCAAAGCAGGACCAATCCCCAACTAAATCATCCCTGCCAAGGCTGTGTTAAGCCTGACCTTAAAAATTTCTAAGGAAGGAAACATTTAATCTATGTTCCAGATTAAATCAGTAGGAGCTGAAGGCACCCCCTGTACCTCCCAGCATCAGGCCCATGTGCTCATTCTGGCCTTCTTTTCTTTGCCTTAGCACAGAGGTCTTCAAACTTTTTCCCCCGCACCCCCTTTGCCGTGGAGGAAAAAGTCTGGCGGCCCCCCAGGGTGGGTATGTCAGCCGAAATGCCGCCGCAAAAAGCGGACGCTTCCAGCGGCGGCGGCATTTCGGCAGTGTAAAAATAGCCCGTCTGGGAGTTTGGTGGTCTCCCGGGCGGCCTCGGTGGCAGCGCCGGGGTCTCGCGCACTCCCGGGGGTGGTATCGCGCACCCCAGTTTGAAGACCACTGCCTTAGCAGAGAGACAGGTACAAAATGTATCAGCTCTGACTCAGCAGTTTTGAGGACTCTTTTCATGGAGGGCCTCCCTTTCCTTCCTTTTCTGTAGTCAGTAACATAAAGTGCCTCTCATTTCCATAGATTTTGAAGTTCCATGATTTGGTACTGGGAAAAGAAATGAAGCATGTGTCTACAGCACAGGAGTCTTATTGCAGAAGAATGTCTTCTGTGATATCTATAGTGCTGAACCTCTAGGACCAAATCCTGTTTGGCCTGCTTATAATTTAATCTACCCTGGCTAACACATGCCATAGAATTTCACCCAATAATTCCCATGTGTACATGTGTGGTTGAACTAGAGCGCATGTTTTAGAAAGACATTTAATTTTGACGTAGAGTGAAATCGTAGTCCCTCGGAAGTAAACAGCAAAACTGTCATTTAGCTTTACTGAGGTCAGGATTTCACCCAAAGGATTCTCTCAGGTGATGGAGAAGCTGTCATATCCCTTGTTACACTATTCCAGAGGCAAATAACTCTCACAGTTAACAATTTGCCTCCCTTGGACTACTCACTGGAGTACGACAAGCAGGGTTTAGCCCTTACTTTTTCAGCTTCACTGATTGTAACAGTATTCTTATAAAACAGTGTGTTTGCGTGTGTGTTCCTCCTCCTCTCATTATAATTTGTTATTCTGACTAATTTTTCCTAGAATGTACAGATTGTTATTTTCAGGATACTTGAGAATTGCGGGACCCAAAAGTTTTATAATGATAATATATAATCCAACTGTGTTACAGACAGAATAGAGCAGTAGTTCTCAGTCAGGAGTCCAGGGATCTTTAGTGAGCCTCGAGCAGGTTTCAGGGGCCCAAGGCCTAAGCAAGGCCAGCATTAGACTTGCTGGGGACCAGGGGAGAAAGCTGAAGCCCAACTGCATTGTTGAGGCCCAGGTCCCTGAGCCCATCACCCAGGGCTGAAGCCTGAGCAGTGTAGCTTCATTGAGGCCCCTGTGGCATGGGGCCCCAGGCAATTGCTTTCCTTGCTACCCCTTAATGCCCTGGATTTTATATGCAGAAAACCATTAATGTGGCACAAGTGAGCCATGGAGTTTTTTATAGCATGTTGCGGGTGGGGTGGGGTATGGGGATGGGGGAACTCAGAAAGAAAAAGGTTGAGAACCTCTGAAATAGAGTATGTGTGTATGTCGGGAGGTGGGTTACAACTGATTATATGGTGTACAAAAGTTTACTAACGTAACGAAATACATTGCTAATTGAGGAATCGAGTGGTACAGCTGCATTCCATTGTTTGTGTGTGAACCTCCATGAGACATTAATTATTTTAGCATAGTTATTACTACTAGTTTATAAAGCTATATTTAAACTTGTACACTTGATTGTAACATAAATTTAAATTGTGCACTATGTTGATCTATGTATATACATATGAA
Source organism: Dermatemys mawii (assembly GCA_007922305.1). Taxonomy (NCBI): domain Eukaryota; kingdom Metazoa; phylum Chordata; order Testudines; family Dermatemydidae; genus Dermatemys; species Dermatemys mawii. Next base: position 49,758,975 of record ML677333.1, on the reverse strand, counting down.
AATCTGTATATTTGGTCATAATGCTGTATGTAATTGATGTGCAAACGATAACAAAAGGATATAAATACTTTGCTGTGCATGTCTTTATTCAGAATAGCTCTGCAGTTTGCAAATCTTCATTGTTTAACTATATGCACTAGAGGAATCTCTGAAGTGTTGACAGTCGATATGCATTTTAACGATCCATTTATAGACCCATATATAGATACTTGTTGAACGTACTCAAGAATACTGTTACAATCAGTGAGTTTAAGGTAATAATCTAAGCCTGGATCCTGCAAATGCTTAAGTGTGTATGCACCTTGAAGCACAAGAATAATTCCATTAACAGAGTGAAATCCTGGCTGAAGTCAGTGGGAATTTTGGTATTGACTCCAGTAGGGCCAGGATTTCACCCACCGGCACTACTCATCTGCCTAAAGTCAAGCACATGCTTAAGTGTATGCAGGGTTGGCCTTCAATCATAGAGAATGAATTTTTCAAGTACTCTGGTTACCCAGAGGAATTTCAACCTAATGCATTTAAATGTGAAATAGAACCTGGAGAGATCCCCCCAAGACAGTATTTTATAGTCCAGGGCTAGAGAAATCTTCCAATTCCCCACTGCAAATGTACTGCTGTTGGTAAAGTGGTTGGGAGCTCCTTGAAACTCTACCTTCCTCCCTGTTTCTGGGGCAGTTTCTAATCCAGCTGGCTCTAGGAACAGAATATATACAGGGCTACAGACTGGAGTTTAAGATCATCAGAATGCCACCCTGGGGCAAGCCAATGGTCCATCTAGCCCAGTATCCTGTCTTCTAACTGTGGCCAATGCCAGGTGTCCTAGAGGGAATGAACAGAACAGGTAATCATCAAGCGATCCATCCCCTGTCACCCATTCCCACCTTCTAACAAACAGAGTCTACGGACACCATCCCTGTCCATTCTGACTAATAGCCATAGATAGACCAATCCATGCTTTGTATCTTGGCTCTTTCAACACAACTCAGCCATGAGGATGTGTAGCCTGACCCCACAGAGCCTCCAATGGATGTTCCTCACTCTGAGCAGCACACAGACTTTGAGTGGAACAGCAAGCAACAAGGAGCAAAAACCAAGAAATAAAAGAGGACAAATGTGAATGCAAATTAGACAGCAAAAGTGAGAGCAAAAAACAAGACAAACATGAAAAAGAGCAGTGGAGACAGAACAGGAGAGGAGAGGAGGAGAATGAATGGACAGAAAGCAGTAGGGACATGGCAACTGTTCCAGGCACAGTGAAATGGGGTACGGGGGCAGTATGGGTGTCCATCCTTGAATCTGTCACAATAGTGGTTGGAAACCTCTGCCCTAGGCAGTCCCTACAAACAATGATCTGTGACTAACCAGTGGAGATCACTGACATAGCCCATCCCAGCACCACTATTGTAATTGGATGATCATTATAAAATAGTCTAAACCATGGTATTTAGTGTTATATTAGGATTCAGGGGTATGGAGCTGAACTTCCCCAGGGTTTGGGAATATTTGAAGCTGAGATCTTGGGAATGCAAGGTTGTGTTTGTCTCTTTAAAGACTTCTACTCCTAAATGAAGTAGCTAAAGAGTACTGTTACCTGTGCACTCTAGGGCACTGGTGGGCAACATTACCCCGATGGGCCATGACACAGTTTGTTTACGTTGATGGTCTGCAGGCACGGCTGTCCCGCGACTCCCAGTTCCCACTGTTTGCCGTTCCCGGCCAATCTGAGCTGCGGGAAGTGGGTACCATAAAGGCAAAACAATAAAGTAGATATTTCCCAACCACAACTGCTGATAAATGATTCCTTGCCAGACAGAATGCTATCAGACAAAGTTTTCTTTAAACATCTTAAGATTTGTTTCTTTATCTGGTAGTGGTGGGTATTAGGATAGGACCGCCTTTTTAACAGCTGATATTTCATTGTTTTAATGTAATTTAGAAGGAATGTGAGGATGTGACTTTCTGCTTCTTAGCTACTGTTGTCCTAATATGGTTGCAGAAAAAGGCATCAAACCTTACAGTATCTGGATCATTTCTTACAACTTCCCCTACAGCAACAGAGCTTTTTGAGAAAAAAGCCACAAGAATTAGTTGTATAACTGGGGAAATCCCCCCACCCCTCAAATTCCTCATTCAGAAAAGGCTGAACTGTTTTGGATTAAAAAAAACCCCCGCACCTTGGGTTAAAAAGATCAGGCCTGGTAAGTTGCATCTAATTTGAAAGCTTTAGAATGCTATAAGCAACTAGAAATTCTCAGGCAACCATAGCACTCCAGCTAGAATATCGTATAGGAACTGTATAATGATATGGTGTGGAATAAGGCTTTATTGGCATGAATATTTGATGAATATTATTCACCGCTGACAAAGGCCTGGAGTATATACAGGAACACTCTTTATGTGCCAGATATTTTACCAAAGTACATGGAACTGCTTGGGGCTCCTATCCTGCAAACACACATCTGCTTAACTTGACTCCTGTGCAATATTAATCATATGCATAAGTGTTTGCAGGACTAAAATTATTTTAGTGTGATTACCTCTGCCCTCCATTGGAAACCCAGGTCCTTTTTTCACTTAACTGGGAAACAAATCTCCCATCCACTACAGGCCCTTTTTAAAGATATAAAGTTTCTGGTACTCCTACTTCTGCTGAACTAATCTATACCCTTTCTGCATCTCCTGCTGGCCTCATTTGCAGAGGAAAGGAGGAAGGATTCCATAAGCAGTGAGGGTAGGTTGTTGGGGGTTTTATAAATGTTTTTAGTGGTAGTTGGAACTGCTCAGAAGTCCTGACTGTTAGAAAAAGCCTGGTTGAGATGGATTAGTGAGGAGAAGACAGCTGAGGCAGTCAAGTGTGTATGATAAGTGCAGTTTCTTGTTTGGCTCTGTAATTGATCACATGGATGCCACATATGTGTGAACATGCACATGAAAAGTGGTTTACAGCACCTCAGTTTGCTTGTCCTATCACACAGCTCTCCATTTAAGAGCTTACCTTTTCTCCATCCTCTGGCTCCTTTTGAGAAGGGTTCATTAATGTACAACCAGGAGGGTAGACTGCACAGGCACGTCAATCTGACCCAATCAACTTTCTTTGAGGAGCCTCTCCCCTACCCAATGATCAATAGACTTGTTCCATCAACATGAATCAGCTGACAAAAGAACATCAGAAAATCAGGCCAGTCCAAAGACCTGCCCATTCACCTTTCCTACTCCTCATTATCATAGCTTTCCCCGTGGGAGGGGCTTACACTATAAAAACCCACCCTCCATTTTGAAATCTTTCTCCCAGATATATAACTCTGGCAAAGAAGAGGCCAACAGTAGGTGAAATGCTTCTTCTAGTTGGGGTCGGAGCTACACATTGAACATCTTCAAGGGAGCAAAGGTAAAAGAAAAATTTTACTTTCCTTTTTGTGCGTCCCTGGAAGTAGGAGAAAGAGCAGACAAGGGCATTCTCATCAACTGCAAAAGTTGCAGGACAGGCCCCAGGGTATTGTGAGACTGACTTAAAAATCATGAGGCTTTAAATGGAAGCATGACTAGTAGCTAGGGCTTTAACAAACTCATTAAAATCACAAGACCCAATGTCATAAGAGTGAGCAACATTGCAAGGTGTCAGGGAGAGAGCTGTGGAAAACAGGAAATGTGTACATCCTCTGTCCAACTTGTTTTCTCCCAATTTCTGTGGAAAACAATAGTAGGGGTATAAAATGAAAACAAAGGAAGAATATTGCTTTTAATATTCTTCTGGGGTAGGAGTATTTCAGTCTCAGTGCCTAAAAGCCATTCTTTTCTGTACTTTGGTTTTTTTTTACTCTTTACCAGTCTAATCTGACAATGCCCTTTCCTGTGCCAGTTCATTTCTCTCTCTCTCGCTCTCTCTGCTGCTGTTTAGCTTGTGAACTGTAGTCTTTTATTCTGTTGTTTGGCGTTTACAGTTGGTGTGTGAAAAGCTCATGTGTTGTCTTATATCCATGACAATTTTTCATCTGCTAGAGCTAGGAAGGCTCTAAAGTATAACCACATAGCATATTGTTCACTAAGCTATCACTAATTCTGATAGCACCCCAAAATAATGTGTAGTAGTATTTCTATTTTTCACCTTGGGAAACTGAGGCAGAGAGGTTGAGAGAGTTTCCCAGGGTCACATAGCAAGTCAGTAACAGAGCCAGGATTAAAATACAGTAGTTCCTGGTTCCAAGCTGAGAACTCCAGTCACTCTATCACACTATCAATATAAGTAACCTTACAGCAGAAACTTTCTGTTATGACTCTCCTTAGCAGTTCAGATGCAATTTTTCATTTGCACTGGACTGATGCATGTTTGGAAGGTTAGAGCACTGTGTTTAGCCAGGTACCTAAATATTCATATGTTCAGGCTTGCTCTGGTGCTGACTGACTAATGGTTATCATCTCAGATAAGCCCTGAAAGTCAATGTCTGTTGTGTTATTCCTGCTGAAAGCAAGCATCTATTTTTTGTTTAATGGACATGTAGTAAGAAATGCAAGCCAGGAAATATTTGGCTTGCTATTAAAATTCAGTTGAAGCTTGTAACTGATGACAACTTGCAGAATACCAAATGGTGGTGTCAGCCTAAGGATGGAGTGAGGAGCTTCCACCTGCCTTACACATTATAGATGGAAAAATAAAGTGGGCCAAACTAAATCCTAGTGGAAGATACTCCTTTGGTCATAAAACTTGGTTGATATATAAAACTATCACATGACACTACTTATGTAGCTATGAATAATTCTGGAACCCACTCAGAATGAACAGCAATCTCTGAAAACCTATTTAATAAAATAGTTCACAACATTAAATCCTTTAGACAAGTCAATAAAGAAGGCTGTAAGACTTATCTTTATTGAAAGCATTGATAATATTGTTAGTTAATTTGCCAGTATTGCCACAATAGGCTTGAAAATGTGACTACCAGAGAGAAAGCAAGAGGAAGCCTCAGCAATGAATGAGGTGATTGCCAACTAATCTTTCCATAATTTTGGAACTGGCTGAGAAGATGGATACAGGTCAGACAATTATTAATCATCCTCATAATTTGCACTTTGTGGATCTCAAAGTTCTTTACAAACGTTAAGAACAGAAGTGTCAAGGCACTGCTGTAGGATTGGGAAGGGACATATATGTAACACAGAGATCATTGCAGGTGTTACTGAAATGTATCCACTTCTTTGGGGGAACACAACCTGAGGGAACACTTCTTTGGAGGAACCTCCTGAGGTCCCTTCCAACCCTGATATTTTATCATTCTATGAACAGGTAAGTAGGGTAACACTAGCTTCTGATGCAAAGGAGAATACCCCAAAAGCCAGCTGTCCGTGGGGCTGAGGACTGTGGATAACTTGTGATCTTTAGGAAAAGTCAGTGACAGTCTTTCAGCCCTAGAGATTGCTTTACATCAGTTAACATTTTCCACCAGCGGGCCACTGCAGCTCGATGTCTCCCCTGGGTCAGACTAGATGATCATAACATTCCCATCTGCCCTTAAATTCTAATACTCTGTGGAATGTATTTCTTTTTATAGTCTTTTATTAGTGTATTTTCTTTTGTCTGACTGCTCTTTCTTTGTGTCATTTGGATATTTTCTTAGCTGGCTTCTATAAGACTGGCTAAATATTTTGGGTTTAGCTATCACATTTTTAAAGCTCAAGGAAGGAGTAACTAGGCTGTCAAACAGTAAACGGGTAACCGACTGGTTAATGTGTGTTATGCATTCCCCTCTGTGGCTGATCTACAGAGAATGACTCTGTTATCACTCACTTTATGAATCTGGCTCTTTAGATCAAGCCATAGAAGCTCTTGCTTTGTTGATGGTGACCTCACACAAGCATAGCTAGGAACAAATGCAGAATTAAATATAAAGTACACTCCATTTAATCTGTACATGGAAAACAGGCATTTCTGATGTCTAATGGAGACGATTCACAGGAAGCCAATTAATTCCCACTAATATTCAATGGGAACGACACTTACTTGTGAACATAATGCCATTGTGTTGGGTTGCAAGATGCAATCCTTCCCTATGCATATCAAGAAGATTCCCTAGTTATATGTGGCAGAACTTCTAAGATCAGTTCCTGTCCTTGTTGAGTTTAGAAGCACTACCGTGACTTTTAGCATTTAGAAGCTCAATAGCTACTCCCCACCCCAAGGGCACTCTTAAATTCTCCAGGGATAGACAGAGAGAAACTCTGGCTGCCATGACAGGTCATTATCATTACTGCAGAGTTTAGAAGCTGATAAGTGTAACCCTTCTGCCAGGTGTTGTCACCAGCAAGAAGGGTCAGATTCCAATAGCAAGTGGTCTCCCTTAAAACTAACCACCACCTGATCCACCTCCACCCCTACCCCCAAATTTCCTGGGGCACCCTTAATAGGTAATATTTCCCCACTCCCAAGCACTGAGTTTGTGTCTGAAATAAGGAAAACTTTTGTAACCCTTCTGCCCATCAGAGTTGGCAGCAACAAGGGCCTGGTTCAGTATCCAGAGGTTCCATTCCAATAACACAATACAAAACCAGCTCGAGCCCCCACCCAGTGACCTGGGACAACCATATACCACCCCTCTGGGCGTCTGTAAGAGACAATACTTCCCCTCTCGCAAGCACAGAGTCTGAGTGTACCAAAAGACTTTTAATAACAGAGAGAAACAATGTGGCGTTAGATTGGGGAAACACCACAAACAGGATTAATAAAACAAACCATGAACCAGAAGCCCCCCTTCCAGCAAATAGGCTGTGTCCTTCCCTTTGGCTCTTGAGTCCCACAACCCCCAAAATCACCCAATAGTCCCAAAAGTCCAACAGCCCAAGAGTCTCTGTTCCTTGTCAGTGCGGAGTTCAAAAGTCAACCTGCAGAGTCTTACCTCCCAGCCTGGGTGGAAATGGAGGGTAGGGCAAGTGGCACCTTACGTGGTCCGAGGCCGACTGCGCTGCCTCTCTGTGGGGTTCTGCTGCAGCCCTCACCATAAGCCGCTCTGCTCTGCTGGCTGTCCCACGAACTGTTCCGCTCTGCCAGTCAATCCGCTAGCCATCCTGCTGGCTGACACTCGAACTGCTCTGCGACGCCAGTCACTCTGCCTGCAGCACAAACTGCTCCACTGGCCGCCCTGCCAGCCGACACCTGAACTGCTCCGCTGCGCCAGCCACTCTGCCAGTCACACGAACTGCACCCAGGAACTGCTCGGCTGAGTCCGCTGCTTCGCTCTGCTAGCTATACAAACTGCTTGGTGCCACCAACATGCCTTTAGGCCCCCCCTACTTAACACAGTGCTCAGTGGTTTCAAGCTCTCAACTGATGTCAGCTTTTTTTGGGGGGGGAGGGGCTTAGTATAGGTACACCAGCAGACCCAAAGTGAATTCAGCTTAGTAGGCTGAATCTAGAGTCCTAATAGAATCAAAAATTAGCTCTAACATTCCACAGTAGAGAAAGGCAAGGTGCAATAGGCCTGCAGAGCCCTTAGACAAGGCCCTCACCAAAAGGTATGGGGACCTAACCACAGCCTCTGTCCATCTGAGAGTGTTCTGAAACACCTGGCACTTGCCCAGTGAGTGCTACCTACATGATGGCGAGTCCTTCCATCATAACAAGGGCCAAGTACATGTCCATAGTCCTTCATTCACATAATCAGGATAACATCACTTTATCATTCCTGCCCCAATAACATAGAAACTGGAGCTCCCAAATCAGCCGAAGTAGCCATGTGGGCTGCTGTGAGCTCAGGCTAGGCATGGTGGGTGTGCCTATGCAAATTGATCAGCCCCGAAGTTATTTTCCACAACTCACTGCAATTCCCATAATTCACCACCAGATGTCAGAGTAGATCTCATTCCTGACACTGCTTAGACTTTATTAGAAGAAAAGGGAACATGGCATGACCTTGGGAAAACAGCAACAATCTGTCCATAGGAATGAAAAATAAGACTCCCTCACAGTAACTTTGGGCCATAATCTGTTAACTCAGTTCTCCACCTGCCAGCATGGCTTTTCAGTATGCAAAAGTCCTTTACCACTCATCTGCTAAATCCCACTCCTGCTTTGGTGCCAGTGGCTATCTTAGGCCCAGAGTCCTGGGACTCCATCCCCTAACTCAGTTATAGTGTTTTAAGTTTTATTTAGTGCCTGGGTGGATGCGAGGGCGGCGCTAGAATTCACTCAGCAGTGCTGCTGTCCTCTGCAGCTCCAGCAAAGAATTGCCTTGATATTATCACAGTCCCAACAGCCACTCAAATAGCACAGGATCCACAGTGGAGAAGAACCAGTAGCCTGCTAGGACCCATGAACAGAGTCTTTGACATCAGACACACTCCATACTACAAGGTAGGAGTCCTTTTCCATTTTCTCAGTTCATTTCAACTGTCCAACCAATTCTGAGTTTGTGCCATAATGGTGACACCCAAAGTGTCATGGAAGGAATTCTGGGTAGAAAGCTTATGCAAATGAAGCTTTTTCGGTAGCCATATTTCCCTCTGTTTACCAATAGATGGTGACAGAGAATCCTTTACCCTCTCTGTCCCTCTCGATAAAGCAGATTGTTCTTCTCCCTCTTCACCAACAGACGGAAGAAGAGAGCTCCCTAACCTCTAGGATTTCAGTCAGAGGGTTTACATAAGAGAGGCTGCTCCACTGGAATAACATTCCATCCATTTCACTTAATGAGTTTATATTGGCTAGTAGGCCCTGTGTACTTCATGGCAAGCTTGAACTACAATCTGCAACAAGCCACCTAGACTCTGCAGGAGATTGGACATTCTGTGGCAGCTTCAGACCAATTTTTTAAATATTGAAAGTTTCTGCACGTCAGTACAGGCTAAAAACTCATTTTCTCCATTATATTATTTATTATTTGCATTACTGTAGTGCCTAGATGCCCTAATAACAGACCAGGATCCCATTGTGCTAGGTGCTGTAAAAACACAGAACAAAAAGACAGTCTCTGGACCAAGCAGATGATCATCTAAGTACAAGACAAGGATACACGGAGACACATGGGAATGCAAGGAAACAATGAGACAATATTGGTTAACATGATAGACAGTGGTATCAGCACACCAGCAGCCTCACTATTGTCTAGTTATTTGTAGGCATCACTGCCAAGGAAAGTTTTAAAGAGGACAATGAGTTAGCTTTGGGGATGTTTATGGGCTGCTCCTCTCAACTGTGAGAGGCAGCATGGGTGAATGCATGAAGGTGCTTGTTTGAAAATTTAACAAGTGGGAAATGGAAGCTGACAACATGGGTCAATTGGTGGCAGGAGTTGACATCTTGATAGTGAAAGAGAAACGATAGGTTGCACTGGGATAGGCCATGAAAGGCCTGGAGTTGAAGACAAGAACCTCATGTGTGATATGCTAGAGAAGGGAGAGCCAGTGGAGAGCTGCAAAGAGGAGGGTGAGATGGTCAAAGAGAGAGACTGCGTGAATAATCTTGTGTGTGTGGGAGGGAACCTAACTGGTGTCTAGACTGAGCTTGTTACGTTTAAGGAGGGGATGGTATGATGGAGCTGCCTATAATGGCACGTGGCCCATCTGGTGACTGCCAGTAGCAAAAATCCCCAGCAACTGGAGAAGAGACACTAGATTGAGGGCTTTAAATTACTACAGAGAATTCTTTCCCAGGTATCTGCTTGGTGAGTCTTGCTGAAATGCTCAGGGTCTAACTGATGACCATATTTGGGGTTGGGAAGGAATTTTACCCCAGATCAGATTGGCAGAGACCCTGGTTTTCTCCCCTCCCCTTCCTCTGTAGCGTGGGTCACTTGCAGGTTTAAAGTAGAGTAAATGGTGAATTCTCTGTAATTTGAAATCTTTAAACCATGATTTGAGGTAGTGTAGCCAGAGGTTGAGTCTATTTCAGCAGTGGGTAGGTAAGGTTCTGTGGCTTGCAATGTGCAAGAGGTTGGACTAGATGGCCTCCTCTGACCTTAAAGTCTGAGCCTATGAAGATAATGCTTCATCATCTCTATCATGCAGGACATATTTGTACAGTATTTAGCGATATGTTTTGAGCTCATAAATTCCATTATTAACAAAAGCGTAAAACTGATATGAAACAAAAGACTGTTGAAATTCTTTGAAATATATTTATTTATTCTTTGATTTCAGGTTGTCATGTGTCTCTCCAATGAGCTTGACTCATGCATGTTTTTTAGAAAAACACACGCAAAAACGTTATTGGATCAAAGCCCCAAAAAGATCATTCTTTCCTTTCAACAGTACAATTCCACTCCATCGGAGAAAGCCTGGGAAAATAGATTTGGTAATTCTAACTAATCCTAATCTAATAATTTTGTAATGGTTTTTGTATTATAGCAAAGGAATATACAGGTTTAATTCCAGCTAATAATGCTATTATTTAAGACTTTGCATATGAATGTACTGTTACATTTCTCTCTGGATTGTGGATATGTGTAGATACTCTCTTTCTCCCTAGGTTTTTATAGTTCATATTCATTCTGATTCATTTATTTGTCACTATTTAAGTTAGAAATGATCTAGCTGCTAACAGCCCAATATAACCAGCTGGACTAGACAATCCAATCATGTCAGGCTACCAATTCAGTATGTTTGAATAGATCCCGTCAGTGTTTTGAAGCTATTTTAACCAGAACCACAAGAGGGCAGTAGATGATTTGGTCATATAAAATGGTCCTAGTTTTATCATCTGTATTTTAATCATTTTGTTTCCCTTCCACTGAACTCCTATCTTGTCAAGAAATAAAAATTTGACACTGATGCAAGAAAGGGGATTTGATTTTCATTTCCCTGTGTGGGTTTCGCACATTTATTTTTTTCATATTCTTGTTAGTTCAGCTTACCATCAGTCTGTGACGCGCACATAGTACCATCCCTTGAATTGCACTCAGAGCAAGAGGGGAGGTTGTGGGGAAACATGTTGCACAACTTCCATATTTACACAAACTCTCAAGGTCAGGACTTTCTCCCAAGAACAAAAAGTGGAGCTCAGAACATTTTAAATGTCTGTTTCTGCAGGTTCACGGACTAGCCTCAATGTATTGAGAATTCTGCCATCTCTGTCTAAAACATTCCTCTAGATTTATCACATATGTCAGACTTCTGTCAACAACTAATTTAATAAGAAACCTGCAAAATAGTGAATCTGGATGACATAGAGGATTGCTGATGGGCTGTAGAGTCTTTTGCCAGTACAATACCTCTTCTAATCCAGCCCATCAGTAATGGCTATCAGCTATAATTGAAAAAAAGAGCAAAGTATGAAAAACAAAACATAATCTTTCCGTTTTTTGTTGTGTGGGCCTCAAGAAGTCTTTTTTTTCCAGAGAACATAAGACAGCATACAAAAGCAAGGAGACAAGCTGTCTGGGCTGAATCTGAATCTTAGAAGATATGTAGAAATTAGTGAACCTCAAAAGATCAGAGGAAGGGACATAACCAGCATGAGCTGCTATAAGTAGAAATAACAAAATCCTGGGAAGGCATGTGTTCTTTAGAAATAGAATAAAAATTATGCAATTTCTAATGAAGTTTTAAAACACTTATAATAGAGTGTGGAAGAGAAGAGGGGCTCTTTCTATAGGACACCGAGCACGAAGAGAAAAATAGAGCGTCTTGTCATATTCCAGACAGGTATGAAATATAGTCCTTGTTGTTAGACTAGAACTCTACAGTGTCCTACAGAAAGAGCCCCTCTTCTCTTCCATTCTCTATTACAAATGTTTTAAAACTTCATTTGTATTGAGAATACGAATCCCATAGTCCCAGTATTTCACTAGCTCATTGTGTGATCTTGTATAAGTCACCCAAGTGCTCTGTGCCTCAATGTCTCCACTAGTAATAGGGGAACAGCATTAACTTACCTCACAAGAGCTGAGAACAAATTGCTTGTGAACCCACTACAGACCAAGAATTAATTAAAGAAAATGTACTTGGTGAATAATTTCGTATATTGAATACATTCAAGAACATTGCAGTCTATTTATGAACAATTCTCAGGCACAAAAAGGCAAAATTAATAAAATGTCATATTGTCCACATTGCTAATAAGTGTCTGCACATTTATAATTTTGCTTCTTTTGCTTCAGGTGCTGTGCATATGCTCTTTTACTTCAAGAAATGTAATGTTAGATTCTTTCCCTTTTGATTAATAGCCTAGGACTTGATTTGTAAGACACTGAGGCATTATCTTTTTGATATATGTGTTCATTCTGTTTCATTATTTCCTTTTGTTGCATCTCTGGAATGTTCCACAGAAAACCAATAATCAATTTAAAAGTTTGGTTCATTCCAGATAAGCATCCAAAGTCAAAATGGTTAACCAAGCCTCTGTGGTCAATATCATAGTTGTTGTTCTCCAATGATTTCTATTTTCAATTATTGTCTACAAAGTTTGAACCACTTACCACTCTCAATCCCCAGCAGGTCTCCAACTGTTGATAGTAGGAGGGCAGCACAAAGACTCAAGGTAGGGTATAGCCCTTATCTGGTAACTGAAGGCCAGTATTTCCTAAGTCATCGCTGATTCTGGATGCTTAAACTGAGACAGCTAGAGCCTGTCTTTTCAGAAGTGCTGAGCACTCACAAGTCCAAATGAAACCCATGGGAGCTCTAGATACTCAGCCGCTTGCAAAAATCTGGCTTAGTGGGTCTAAAAGCTGAGACTTAAAATCGGTGACTCTTGAAATTTAGGCCTAAACTTATCATTAGTTTGTTGCCGTTAACAGCCAATGTAAACAGCTGCACAAAAGATGTTATTTGCAGAGCATACGTAATGCCACACTGATGGATGGGTTGTCAGCAGTGGGGATTAAACCTAGGACCTCTGGTTCTAAAAGTGTGAGCCTCTACTGCCTGTGATAAATAAGACCCACCTCTGTTAGACAAGGCTGAAGCAGACTCATCAATCACTAGCTGTGTGGTCCAGTCACCACTAGCTGGGGACAGTGTGTCACACTAAATGGGTTGCGGGTTGTATACACAGCAGAAAGTTTATTGGTTCTATGAAATCCAGAATCTATGCTACCGATTCTTGAGAGCAACCTACTGGCATCTTATCCATTAACTATTTACAAATACACCCCTGCAGAGCACTCTCCCAAAAGCTGCCACATGAAGTGGTAAAAGGATAGGTAAAAGGATGGCTGTTTGCATATGCAGTTACCACACATGCCTACACAAATGCAAGCACACTGTCGTGTACCTAGGTTGTTTGAAAAGCTGGGCTTTACTATATCATTAGTAAGCTTCAGAGTTCACACTCATTTTTGATGAACAAGGACAGACCTCACCTATTTTAGGCCCAAAACCTATTTCCATTGAGCTTAATGTTAAAACTCCTGTTTTCTCCAATGGTGCAGCATCAGACTCTTACATTTGTTGTTTCTGGCTAAGGCAGAGCTGTATCAGTTCAGATGCAGAAAGTCTTTTCCTCAATCCTAATGGCTAGACAGTTATTTTTAAATGCTTTTTATTCTACAAAAACAGAATCTGTCTGGATAAAGACAGTGTGAGTGCCAAATCTGACCTGTGAGCCCGGGAGCCTGATACCTCCACTCTAGAGAGGCTGACAATCAGAATTTCTCATTAGTTTTCCAGTCCTCCCCAGTTTTCACCCAACTGGAAATACACCTGGAAGAGTTGTTGTCATGGTGTTTCAGTATTTCTGCTTCTAGACCCAGAAAGAACAGATGTGTGTAAGAAGGATGGTAAAGTTCCAAAGCATTTTCAAAACTTAGAAAAATTCAGTCTGTTCTTATTTATCCAAACCATTCCACTAATGTGTAAAAGAGATTGAATAAATGATACAGTCTAGCTGAATAGCTCGGTTTTCTCAGGGGCCTTTCTAAATCCCTAAGAACACAGGGTCTGCGCCATTCAGATGGCTTAGGTGAAACTATATATTCTGGTCTATAGAAAGTTCGGGGAGGGAGCAGCCTTGTGTTTCTCATTATGGTACAAGTAAAGCTGAGGGCATCTAGCGATGGTGATGTGCTTAATTTCCAAAGCAGGGGGAAGGAGAAGAGCCTGAATATGGGTAAATAAGATGAGGAAGACTTTGTAGTACCTTAGAGACTAACCAGTTTATTTCAGTATAAGCTTTCATGGGCTATAGCCCATTTCATCGGATGCATAGAATGGAACAGAAGTAAGATGCATTTATACACACAGAAAGCAAAAAACAAAACAAAGGTTGTATGTTAGCATACCAATTCTAAGAGGCTGTTTAATTTGGATGGGCCATTATCAGCAGGAGAAAAAAGTACCTTTTGAAATGGATATCTGTGTCTGACAGGAAAGATACAACTATTGAAGGTAAATTAACTAGGGAAATGCAATCAATTAGTGTAATGAGTGAACCACTCTCAAGTTCTATTTAGTCCTTGGTTAATTGTGTCCAGTTTGAAAATTAATTCCAGTTCTTCAGTTTCTCGTTGGAGTCTGTTTTGGAAGTTTTTCTGTTTCAGAACTGACACCATCAAGTCTTTAATGGAACGACCAGGAAGATTGAAGTGTTCTGCTACTGGTTTTTGAATGTTATGATTCCTGATGTCAGATTTGTGTCCATTTATTCTTTTGCATAGAGACTGGCCAGTTTGGCCAATGTACATAGCAGAGGGGCATTGCTGGCACATGATGGCATATATCACATTGGTCGATGTGCAGGTGAAGAGCCTCTGATGGTGTGGCTGATGTGATTAGGTCCTATGATGGTGTCAGTTGAATGGATATGAGGACAGAGCTGGCATCGGGCTTTGTTACAAGGATAGGTACCTGGGTTAGTATGTTTGTTGTGTGGTGTGCGGTTGCTGGTGAGTATTTGTTTCAGGTTGGGGGGCTGTCTGTAAGCAAGGATTGGTCTGTGTCCCCTCACTCTCACAATCTTGGATCATCTTTCAGGATAGGTTGTAGGTCTTTGATGATGCGTTGGAGAGGCTTAAGTTGGGGGCTGAAGGTGACAGCTAATGGTTCTGGTTTTTCCTTTGTTGGGCTTGTCCTGTAGTAGGTGGCTTCTGGGTACTCTTCTGGCTCTGTCAATCTGTTTTTTCACTTCCTCAAGTGGGTATTGTAGTTTTAAGAATGCTTGGTACAGATCTTGTAGGTATTTGTCTGAGGGACTGGAGCAAATGCGGTTGTATCTTAGAGCTTAGCTGTAGACAATGGATCGAGTGGTGTGTCCTTGATGGAAGCTGGAGGCATGTAGGTAAGTGTAGTGGTCAGTAGGTTTCCGGTATAAGGTGGTGTGTATTTGCCCATCATCTATTAGCACAGTTGTGTCTAGGAAATGGACCGCTTGTGTGGATTGGTTCAGGCTGAGGGTGATAGTGGGATGGAAATTGTTGAAATCATGGTGGAGTTCCTCAAGGGCTTCTTTTCCATGGGTCCAGATGATGAAGATGTCATCAATATACCGCAAGTAGAGTAGGGGCATTAGGGAACGAGAGTTAAGGAAGCGTTGTTCTAAGTCTGCCATAAAAATGTTAGCATATTGTGGGGCCATGCGGGTACCCATAGCACTTCTGCTGACTTGAAGGTATATACTGTCTCCAAATGTGAAATAGTTGTGGGTGAGGACAAAGTCACAAAGTTCAACCACCAGGTTTGCCGTGACAGTGTCAGGGATACTGTTTTGGATAGCTTGTAGTCCACCTTGTGTGGAATGTTGGTGTAGAGGGCTTCTACATCCATAGTGGCCAGGATGGTGTTCTTCTGGAAGATCACCAATGGATTGTAGTTTCCTCAGAAAATCAGTGGTGTCTCAGATATAGCTGGGAGTGCTGGTAGGGCCTGAGGAGAGAGTCCACATAGTCAGATAATCCTGCTGTTAGGGTACCAATGCATGAGACAATGGGGCGTCCAGAATTTCCAGGTTTGTGGATCTTGGGTAGTAAATAGAATGTCCCTGATCGGGGTTCTAGGCATGTGTCTGTATAGATCTGTTCCTGTGCTTTTTCAGGGAGTTTCTTGAGCAGATGGTATAGTTTCTTTTGGTAATTCTCAATGGGATCAGAGGATAATAGCCTGTAGAATGTGGAGTTAGAGAGCTGTCTAGCAGCCTCTTATTTGTATTCCAACTTATTCATGATGACAACAGCACCTCCTTTGTCAGCCTTTTTGATTATGATGTCAGAGTTGTTCCTGAGGCTGTGGGTGGCATTGTGTTCAGCATGGCTGAGGTTATGGGGCAAGTGATGCTGCTTTTGAACAATTTCAGCTCCTGCACGGTGGTGGAAGCAATCTATGTAGAAGTCCAGTCTGCTGTTTCGACCTTCAGGTGGAATCCATGCAGAATCAGTCTTTTTGTAGTGCTGGTAGGAAGGTTACTGTGGGTTAGTATGTTGTTCAGAGGTATGCTGGAAATATTCCTTGAGTTTGAGACGTTGAAAGTAAGATTCAAGGTCCCCACAGAATTGTATCATGTTTGTGGGCCTGGAGGGGCAAAAGGAAAGACCCTGAGATAGGACCGATTCTTCTGCCAGGCTGAGAGTATAGCTTGAAAGATTAACAATGTTGTTGGGTGGGTGAAGGGAACCACTGCTGTAGCTCCTTGTGGCATGTAGCAGTTTAGATAGTTTAGTGTCCTTTTTCCTTTGTAGATAAGCAAAGTGTGTGTTGTAAATGGCTTGTCTAATTTTTGTAAAGTCCATCCATGAAGAAGTCTGTGTGGATGGCTGGTTTTTTATGAGAGTATCCAGGTTTGAGAGCTAATCTTAAACCTAAATATGGGTGTGACCGAGGCCAGGGGTGATCCGCAAAAGTGTTGAAAGTAGGAAAGTTTAGATCTGTTCTCACTTTGCAGAGAACCTCCCTCAGTATCTGCTTCTGTTTACCAAGCCTGAGGATCTGTTGTGGAACCTTCAGTCTGAAGTCTCTTCTCCCATGACTGAAATGCATAATTTAATGCTGGCGTTGGGATCTGAAGGTGGACCCAGATCAGAATTTCACATTTAACTCCTGCCTAAGAGAATGGATGATACAGTGGGTAGGGTGCTAACCTAGGACATAGGAGGTTCAATTTCCTTGCCTTATCACAGACTTCCTGTGTAGCCTTAGGCAAGTCACTTAGCCTCTCTGTGCCTCATTTCCCCATCTTTAAAATGGGAATAAATAGTACTTCTCTACCTCCAGAGAGATGATGTATCAGTTCAGATGGAATGTGTAGACTAAAGTGTTAGGTAGAGCTATCAATTAGAATTAACTCAAGCGAGTAACACAAAACAAGTTAACTAGATTAAAAAATAGTTGCAATAAATCAGTTTTAATCACACCGTTAATAATAGAAAACCAATTTACATTTTATTATAAAATTTTTGATGTTTTTCTATATTTTCAAATATATTGATTTCAGTTACAACACAAAATACAAAATGTAGTGTTCACTTCATATTACTAGTTTGGATTACAAATATTTGCATTGTAAAAAGATTTAAAAAAATAGTCTTCAATTCATTTCATACAAGTACTGTAATGCAATCTCTTTATCGTGAAAGTACAAATTACAAGTGTAGAATTATTATTTTTTACATAACTGCATTAAAAAACAAAACAGTGTAAAACTTTAGAGCTTACTAGTCCACTCAGTCTTGTTTAGTGAATCGCTAAGGCAAACAAGTTTGTTTACATTTAAAGGAGATAATGCTGCCCACTTCTTATTTACAAAGTCACTAGAAAGTGAGAACAGGCGTTTGCATGGCACTGTTGTAGCTGGCATATTTACATCCCAGAACATTCATGTGCCCCTTCACACTTTGACCACCATTCCGGAGGACATACTTCCATGCTGAATTTAAATTGGTATTCTATTGTTTAATAGTGTGATTAAAACAGCTATTAATCATGACTATTTTTTAATTTTTTAAAAAATCCAATTAATTGCAAATAGTTTGACAGCCTAATGTTAACATAAGCCAATAACTGGCCAGTATTAAACAGAATTAAACAAGATGTGGACCATAGGAAATGCACCATTAAAAGTTCTTTTACTCTTTTATTAAAGAGACAGAAAAGAAGGAAAATCAGTTAAAGAATTTGAAATATAAGGTATTAAATCAGGCTTTCATTTTATCATCTTTTGTTCCCTTTCCTGTTAGCTGGAGAGAGGTTTTTTTTAAAAGGACCCCTCCACTTCCCTCCTCCTCCCTCTCCCACTCTGTTGTTTGATACTCTCTTAGATGGTATCAAAGATGGTAAAAACTGTCATCCCAGGTGGCATTTAAGATTCAGCTGGGGCTGGTAGGGATGTTGATGTCATCTGGCCTGTTCTAGTCAGGACACATCACAGGATCAGGGTAATGAAGGCCTGGAGTCCCATGGTAGGGATGGCAGCCATGATAGTGAAGCTCACTTCAGTAGCCTCTGTTCTTTCCGTCTGTGCTTTGTTTTGTTCTTTAATACTTTCTCCACAAAATATCTTTCTTTTAAGGACCTCAAAAGACAGTGATGGTGAAATAGCCCATCCCTTCATTATTTTGTCCACCAAGTAGGCTTCATATTTGCCATACCAATTTCGGCTCATACATTTCTGTCTCCATATCTCCTGCTTTTTAATAAGCATAATTTCAACACAGCCCTTGAGTCATAGCAATTTGGCCATCTTGTTTAGACTAATTCAGGTATTCTGTCTCCCTTTCCTACTTTTCCCCATCAGCATTTGTTATTGGAGGTTATTTTAACATCTTATAAATGATGGCAGGGATTCTCAAATTTCACTGTACCCTGACCTCCTTCTGACAACAAAAATTACTACAGGACCCCAGGAGGGGAGACCGAAGCCTGAGCCCGCCCGAGCCCCTCCATACTAGTGGGGACAGCAAAGCTCCATTGCCCAGGCTGAGGGGGCCAAAGCCGAAGTGTAAGGGCTTCAGCCCCAGATAACCCTAGCATCACTGCCTGAGGCCGAAGCCCTTGAGCTTTGGCCCTGGGCCCCAGCAAGTCTATACCCACCCTGGAACCCCCATTAAAATGGGGTTATGGCCCACTTTGGGGTCCCAACCCACAATCTGAGAACTGCTGAGCTATGACATGTTTTACAGTTGAGCCCACAATTCAGGTAAATGTGAAGGCCCAGTTGTCACAACAGAGGTGCTCAAATACAACAGCAATGGAGGCCATTTATGTACCATGAGTAAATCTTTATAATGAGCTGAATGCCCCAGTTGCCCAGGATAGGATACTGGAATACTGTTAACTTGGGGACAACTTGTAACTGTAGAAATTACAATAGCAGGTACTAAAGATACAGGCAAGTCAGCAGAAGCTGATAACCTAACATAACTCATCATGTCCTGCCAGGTATACCTTTGTCTGAGAAGTTGTATGGAGCACTTCTAGAGGATCTCAATTTAAGAATTCATGCAGTTTCTTTCCTATGCTTCTATGCTTTATGGTTTTCCCTGATTACCGAGGCACCATGCCTCACTCTTTTTATAAATGTATTATTACTTACATTGAAGTAGCATCTGGAGACCCCAGTGAGGTTCTGGATCCATTGTGTTGGATGCTGTATAAACACAGGAAAAGATAATCCCTGCCTTGAAGAGCTTCCTGTAAACAAGACACAACAAGTAGACATAACTAGCAGCGGGAATAGATTGGGGAAAGATGGTAACATGATAGAA
This sequence comes from Dermatemys mawii, assembly GCA_007922305.1. NCBI lineage: Eukaryota > Metazoa > Chordata > Testudines > Dermatemydidae > Dermatemys > Dermatemys mawii. Next base: position 49,739,359 of record ML677333.1, on the reverse strand, counting down.
ACCCAAGGTTGATTAGGCCAGTCGTATCCCCAGTTAGCATATTTCAAGACAGGCTTTTTTGGTGGTTTTTAAGGTAAAATAAAGAAGACATGTTAATTCCTAATCCATACCGGCCATCTGCCTGATCATTAACTTTGCTTATTTCCCTAGGCCAAGGCAAGGCCATCACATTGTGCGGATGCTTCAAGCAAATATCAGTAGCAAATGATCCTCTTAAGTGCCAGGGGCTGGAGGCAATGCTGAGGGCTAAAAATACAAGATGGACAAAACTCAGAAGAACTGCTTACCCTCAATGCCACTTTGTTGGTCAGGTGCCACTAGAATACTAATACAGAAGGGTCCATTTAGCCAGCAATTGTCTGACAGCAAAATAAAATATATGATCCTTTTTGATATGGGATATCCGTGTTTGTTCATTGCACACTGTCATTTCTTAGAACTGGTAGAGAATAAAACATTTAACATACCATGAAAGTGTCAAAAGAGCAGACCAAATTAATCTCTACTATAAGCCAATGGAGTTCTTCCAGGGATGTATTTAGCCAAATGTGTCCACAAGGAGTGGGACTCAATACTTTTAAACTTTACTTAGTGCCTCATCCAACTTTTATTGAAGTCAGTATTACATGGTCTTTCAGGTGCACTTTTAAAACAATTAAAGTAAGACAAAATGTGGTTGTTAGGCCTGGATGTTAGTTTTGTCAAGCAGACCAGAAATTTAGTTCATTATCATCTTCTGATGTGAATCACCTGCTCTTCAGTCTGATTGTCTTTCCATCATAAAAGGATTCTGAGGACTATACTAGTGCAGAGCCAGGCCAGAGTGACAACCAGGAAGTTTGTAGTTTAGTTGGGGTTGCCCCTGCTTTGAGCAGGGTTTGGACTAGATGACCTTCTGAGGTCCCTTCCAACCCTGATATTCTATGATTCTAGATTGTTTATCAGGAACCTTCTGAGAAGTTCATGAATGAATTTACAATGGACCCTGGAATTCTGAGAGCTCTTTTTTTAGTTAAAGACATGAATTTATTTTATTCCAAATAAATCCATTTGCTGACAAATCAAGTGCAAATGAAGATTCCCATTACTTCCTTCCTGCTTTTAACCTGCTATTTTTTTAATGTTCTCCTGTACTTAAGCAATGATTTCTGCTGCAGTAAGACTGCCTAGGAGACAGAATGCTTCATATCTAGCTGGGAGAGCCCTAAAGTTTTCATTTAGATATTCAGACAGTTTAAATACATACCTATAAAATTCCTCTGAGCTATTTTCTCAGATGTGGTGACTGAAAGCCACCCCCGTTACCTGTGCTCTCCCTTACCTTTGTATCAGTCCTTTTGATTCTAAATGAAATAATTTCCTCATCCTCTGGATTCTTTGATCCTGTTGTCAGATTCATATCATATTGTATTGTCTGTCCTGTAGATTCCCCATTGTACTTTCTAATCTTCTGTACATTCGCATGACACACTGATACAAATATGTTGGATCTGAAAATGCTGTCGCATTTTTTTTGCTTGTTTTAATTCTATACTATCCAACGTGCTCCGACTCTCTCTTCTACATCTATGTTCTTTACCTCCTTCTATCTTTAAAATATATGGATGCTTAAGGCCACGCTGAATGAGATGAAATACAGATATACCTGTTTTGAACCCCATCATTTGAGTAGCTCTGCAGAGGCTAATTTAAAAGCAATCTTTAAAAATGATCATTTATTTTATTTACTGTTGTTTGTTAATCTAAGTCCTGCTCCTGTTATAGTTAATGGGGTTCTTGCCACTGTTTTCAAGATAGGAGAACAGAGGCCTCAGAGAAGTTTGTCAAACCATAGTATTTGTTACAATCCTGCACATGATCTGAAGTGGGATCCACCAAAGGGACTTAGTTGTTTGTGATACTGTGCCATAATGACAGAGTCCTGTGGCACCTTAAAGACTAACTAAAGTATTAGAGCATAAGCTTTCGTGGGCTAATACCCACTTCGTTGGATGCATGCAGTGGAAGTATCCAGAGGCAGGAATAAATAAGAGGCAAGGGCCAGGTTAGAGATAACAAGGTTAGTCCAATCAGGCTGAACCAGCTTGTTATCTCTAATCAGGGAGGATGAGGTCCTCTTTTAGCAGCTAATCTAGAGGTGTGAACACCGAGAGAAGAGAAGCTGCTTTTGTAGTTAGCTAGCCACTTGTAATCTTTGTTCAATCCTTGATTGATGGTATCAAATTTGCAAATGAATTTTAAATGAAAACCATTTAATGAGCCCCATTAAAACCATTTAATGAGCTAAGACCCACGAAAGCTCATTATCCCTAAGATCTGTTAGTCTATAAGGTTCTATAAGACTCTGTCGCTTTTGCAGATCCAGACTAACACAGCTACCCCTCTGATACTGCATATAACGTTATTAAAGGCAGCCTCACCTCCACATGTATAGACTGTAGGGAAATGGTGGCCATCTTGCTGGCTTCAGCCCCATTGGCAGTAATAAGAGAGGGTGGCTATTTTGAATATGGGAATATTCATGAGTTGGAGTCTTTTAATACAGCCCCTCTGAGGGAAGGTAGGTTTATGCAGGACTGTTCTTTTACTTTACTACTGGTGTCTTGCCTGCTGTTGCAGAGACAAATGACTCTAGGTGGTGCCCCTTCTGAAGGTTGAAACAGCCATGCAAGTCCTTTTACTTCTTCACACCCAGCCAAGAACTAGATAGTGGTTTGTCCTGAGCCCAGAAGCAACTCGGCTCTCAGCTGTTCAGAAGCTGAACAATATGAGCAGAAGGGTTTAGCTGTGTATTGTTTAACGGAGGCTGTGTGTGTCCATAAGCAGAAGCACCTAGAGAACAGGCAAAGAGAAGCAGATTAGGAAAGTCCAAGCAGACAGCAAGAGAATCGCTGAAAAATTTCCCTGTGCGAATGTAAAATGTTTTGTTTTGGTAGGGTTTTGTTGAGGATTTTCTTTAAAATATACCCACCACTGCTTGTTTATATTGGAAAAAGGAAGGTTGAAGCAATGTGCTTTGGAGTGGAAGATGGTGAAGTTTGTGATGGTCCTTTGTTCCACTGTCCTGGGCCAGCCCATATGAAAAGATTTATCCTTCTTACAAAGAGAGCCATTGATCTGATCTGATGTGGCAATTCCTATATCACAAGCAATTGCACTTTCTTGTTAATTGATTATGTTAAAAGTGTTGAGTCATATAATGTGAAATATAAGATCAGATTTTGCAGGCATATTATGGCCTTTTAATGAGGATTTTATTTGTGCTTCTCTGCCTCTCATGGAGAGTCACCAATCGGCAATGCTCCTGCTGGGAGATATGGGCAAGCATCTGCCTTGGTAGCTGATGCCAGTTGGATGCTTGGCAGGGAATCAGTTATACCCACAGGATAGTGCCTAACATCTTCAGTGTATGTGGCCTTCAGTGTTCCAGCAAATGTGAAGTGAGAACTGAGTCTGTAGCATAGTGTTTTGAATTAGGTGCCTCGTGTCTGGGATTTTCTGATACTAAGAGCAGTTGTGTACTCCCAGGCCCTGAGGAGATGAATCATTTTGTAACTGCAAAGTCAGTGTTCCACAAATTGGTAAAGATTGATCCCTAGCCCCCTGAAAAAGCAACAATAACACAAATTCTATAGAGCAAAGTGTCAAAGTTGATTGAATGTAAGTACTGTACAGGGTTTTGCTGTGGATCATGTAGAGTAGATGGGAGCTTGCCATTTTCTTTTCGGTCAATTGGAAACCTGCAGCTGGCTCTGGTGTAAAATGATTTATGATCTTTTACTGGTTTGAGGGCAAGTTAGCAATGGCTACAGAGTAGCACAAGTGATTCACTGATAGCCCGAGGGGAGTCCCCTCTTATCTAATTAGATATGCTCATCTTCAGCTGGGATTTTGATCCTTACAGATCATATTATCTGAGAACTTTCCAGTGCTTTAAAATGGAACAAAACACAAGGAAAGGGGGGGGGTGTGTGTATCCTCCCTTTCTTTGTGTGTGTTTATAATATATAATAATGAATCCTGCAATTGGCTTCTCAGTTATGCAAGATTTTGGTGAAGAGGCAGCATTGTGAGACACAGACCCAAGCAAGTAGCAGAAGAGTTTCCTTTTTGCCTTGGGCTCTGATTAGAGGCCATTCTTGAGGCAAAGTTGCTCTTTGGGAAATGGGCAGTGGTGTTGGGCTGGTGTTCCTGGAAGGAAGAATTGCCCAACATGCTGTTAGTAACCATCTCTGTTCCTGGACTGCTGTATGTGTAAATAACCAGTTTATTGGGAAGCTGAACTTCAAGACCCCCTATTGTCTGCTGCTGTTTGGCAGAAGGGTAATGCTGGTTGTGGACGAAGGGGTAAAGGAGGTATGATTGTTGATAGTTATTCAGATGTTTGGCTGGCAATACTGATGTATGTTATCTCCTGCAGTGTGATGTCTCTCATGTCCTATCCTCTACCACTACCAATCCCTCCTGACCTTCCCCAGAGCTACACTCCTCCCACATATTGTGAGTAGAGTCCATTCTTCTCCATGTCCCCTTTATGCACAACATGGATGGCCCCATGTTTCCTTGCCAGCACAGTCCTTTTTGTCTCTTCCCCACATCCCTGTTCCTCAGCATCCTTCCCCATTCCTCCTCTCTGTGCCACACATAGCACTTCCCTACCACATTCAGTTCTTAAATGTTTGTATTACACACTAATGTATATAGAAGTTATCAGCATCAGCCTGGCACTTGCCTTCATAGGCTTTAAAAACTGTAGATGCGGTGGAGCGGTAGGGGGATGAATGGGGCTTGGGACAAGCAGGGGTAGTATGGATGATGGCTTCTTGAGGTCCAGGTTACTGCATAGCTCTCTTCCACTGGTCCCCAGGCCCTCTGCAGAACCCCCATGGAGAACCTGGCCTCTGTGTCATGATCCTTTCCACCATGCAACCTATTCCCACTAACTTCTCTCTTGGGAATTTGTCTTATTTTATACTTTATTTTGGATTATTTATTTTCATAGGTCAAAATAAACAAGCATAAAGATCAAGAACAAAGATCAACATCTGCATTTGTCTCTGGATTTTTAAACCACTCCTTGGCTCTGTGTAAAGTTACAGTAGAGGAGACTGGAAAACAGAAATGTTGGGATCACAGATGCTTTTGCTGCTGTTTTACTTAAATTATCAATCTTGACATGTTTTGGACACGTTGTATCCATCTCAGCCCTATTTGTAGAGCAAGTTAAGAGTATTTTGCTTTACTATATAAAAGAGTTCATCTGATTAACAAAGAATTTCTGAATGTGCTGTGAGATTGATTGTGCCAGGTTGGGAGGAGATCAGGGTAGCACTTATGAGAGGTTCATAAAGTAGATGTATATGATGAATGAAGTGATGCAGGTGACCAGGGCTGAATGAAAATTTTCCATCAACATTTTTTATGAAAAATTGTGCGTTTGGTGAAGAGATTTATTTTTTTTGCTGAAAGCTTGATATTTTGTAAGAAATCCCAAAACCTGAAAACTAATTTCCCTCTCCCCCAAGTTTTTGGCAGTATTCAGCTGAGAATGAAAAAGTTGCACGCTTTCAATGAATGTCACTTATTTCTAGAAAAACATGGTGGCAGCAGTTTGTCTGTAAGAAGTGAACCATGTCATGGGAATGCTGGATTTTGCAAACTGGAATCTAGCCCAGGTGTGGGATTCAGGGAAAGGGTTGACATGGTCAAAGCATCAGAAAGGAAGAAGGCTTCAAAAGCAGCAGCATTGTGGATAAACTGGAGGAGCGAGATCAAAAAAGCAGGGAAGACAGAGGAAAATAAGTCAGTAATAAGGGCAACAGATGGCTTAAGGTGTGGACAATGATTTTAGTGGGAGATAATGAGAAAAGGAAAGATTTTGGTGATATTAAAGAGGTGGAAGTGATAGGGCTTAATGAGAGACTGGACATACATTAGAGAGTCAAAATGGGAGAAGAGTCAGACAGCACCCAACATGTGAGCCTAGGAGATGGAAAGAACTGTAGATGTATTAACTGTGACAAAGAAGGGAAGTGAAAGAGAGAGACTTGGAGGAACAATAAGGTGTGAAATGTTAGAGTGAATTTAAGAGGTCTGCAATGAGAGGTGAGAATGGGGAAAAGTTCTGGTAGAACATAAGAATGGCCATACTGGGTCAGACCAAAGGTCCATCCAGCCCAGTATCCTGTCTACTAACATTGGCTAATGTCAGGTGCCCTGGAGTGAGTGAACCTAACAGGTAAGGGTCAAGTGAGCTCTCTCGTGCCATCCATCACCCGTCTCTGACAAACAGAGACTAAGGACACCATTCCTTACCCATCCTGGCTAATAGCCATTAATGGACTTACTCTCCATGAATTTATCTCTTTTAAACCCTGTTATATTTCTAGCCTTCACAACCTCCTCAGGCAAGGAATTCCACAGGTTGACTGTGCACTGTGTGAAGAACAACTTCCTTTTATTTGTTTTAAACCTGCTGCCCATTAATTTCATTTGGTGGCCCCTAGTTCTTCTATTATGGGAACAAGTAAATAACTTTTCTTTATTCACTTTCTCCACACCACTCATAATTTTATATACCTCCATCATATCCCCTCTTACTCTCCTCCTATCCAGATTGGAGAGTCTTTGGCATTCAGGTGGTAGCTGAAACTTTGGGGGCTGATGAAGTGGCCTAAAGAGAGAGAGAGAGAGAGAGAGAGAGAGAATAGGACAGGCCCTGTGGGTTATCCTGGGGGAGAGGGATAAACTGAGAAGCCATCTCAGGACAGGCTGAAGGAACAGTCAGTAAGATAAGAGTAGAAAACATAGTCATGAGTGCTATTTATACTGGCAATTTTTCTAATATTTCTCACCGTGGCATTACACCTGCTGAAGCAATGATGGGAATGGAAATGTAAACAGAAAATTAAACATGCCTGTTGTCTAAGCTGGCTCAGAGCATGTCTAGGCAATTTAAGGTTAAGACACAAGCAGCTGATATGGCTTGTGCTCCTATCTCTGGTGGTAGTGCAACAGCGGGACATTTTAGAAAAATGGTACAGGAGACAGAGCCATGGAGGAAGAGGAGAGTTTAATTGCATTAAAGGCGGCAGAATGGTCAGAATGCTGAAGGTGAAAAATGTATCCCTTTAACTTGGCTAGAAGAAAGTCATTAGTGCCCTTTGAAAGGGAAGATTTGATGCAGTGTAGATGGAGAAATCTAAATTAAAAGGCATCTGGGAAAGAGTAGGTACAGAGGAAGCCTAAGCAGAAGACTGCGTGTCCAAGGATTTTGGAGGTAAAGGGAAAAGAAAGATAGTATGGTAACAGGGAGGTGGTTGGGGCTCAGAATTGTTTTTCAAGGTAGGGAAATGAGTGTATGCTTGTAGGCAAAGGGAAATAAGACAGAGGAGAGAAAACAGTGAATGATAGGGAGAGGTAGGGATGATCGAAGTGAGAGAAGACCAGAACCTTTTCTCTTTAAATTCCTTTGAAGATTGAACTGTAGAAGTTATTCCTCTTGCCTCCCAAACTCAAATGTTGTCATTAATCCTGTTCTGCAGTTTTTCTGGCATGAAATGGCTGCTGTGTCACTTCCTAGAAATGGCTGCATTTTGGTAGAGCGGGACTGATCCCTTTGCATACAGTACAGACTGTAAAGTGCTTTGAGGGATTTTCAGGATGAATAGCACTATATTCTGTGAGTGGAATGTGGCAGCATTTCTTGCACCATCAGGTACGCTACTGTTTTACTTCTGATGTCACTTTGCAGTTTTCTGGATTCACTGGAGGCAAACAGTTGCAGCAGTGATTCCAGGAGATGGCACTGGGTTTAATTTCTTCAGGACTTGTTGTTTTTTCAGCAGTTGTTCTCTCTTTTGTCTTTGGCAATGCCTCAGTTTATGTCTAGACATGCTTTTGTAGCTTTACCAGTGTGAACACTGCCACCAGCTATGGGACAGAAAGTTGTAGTATGTTGGGTGACTCCAGGGCCACTCATTTCAATAAAATGTTTTCAAAGTACAGTGTGTGTGTGTGTGTGTGTGTTTGGAATGGAGGAGCAGAAGGACAAATCCCATGTTAAAGCAAGTGGCTCTAAAGTTCCCCACTGGGGTGGCATGATTTTTACTGAAGGGATACTGCAGGGGGATTCAGGCATTGTTTCCTAAAACACACACACCACCCAGCTCCACCACCACCCAACTCCAGGGATGCTTCTTGGAATTGACTTTCCTTCAAGAATGAAATTTTGGTCCTAAACGTTGCCAGAATCTTGTTAATTAAACACATTGTACCCAAAACCATCAATCTGAAGTACTCTGAACAGAAGAAAGATTTGGAATCCAGATCTAAATCCAAGATTCACACTTGGTTCCAATTTCCAGAGGAGGCCAAATCAGAAACCCCACAATTCCAATGCTCATTTTTAAATTTTAGGATGCTCAAAATGGAACTGAATTGTGTTGCTAATTGTAACAATAGTGAGACAGGACTTTTAAACAGAAATAGCTATTTCTGCATTTTAGATAACACAATACAGCAGAATACTGTGTGATTGAAAAGACTAAAGATAAAATCTAAATGTGAGGGAAGGAAAAGACCATGCCCTTTCTTCTAGCTATGACTATGTTGTTGTCTATTATCTAACCCTGTAATTAGGATGGCATTCAGAAAATGTGAACAAAGTTGGTATTCTTTTCATAACCCCCAAATCTTTGCATTGCTGCATGAAACTTTTGGCTTCAGCTTTCCCCTGTTCATTAACCATGCCAAAATTTTTAATCTAACACCACTGTTAAAGAGTGGCAGGCTTCCAGGGAAATATATCAGCCAGGCTTATTAATTTCATGCCAAATGCTGGAGGCGTGAATGTAGAGAACGCTGTTTGACTTTGGATAATAGGAATCAGGCAGCTTAAAGGCAGGGGATAAAGATCAGGAGCCCTGTGTCTCAGGAGGAGGAGCAGGTGCAGGTTTCAAGCAAGGCCTTCAGGCCCAAAGGGGCAGCCAATGCTTAAAACAATCTGCAGTGCCTTTTTTTTTTTAATTTGGCATGCGCCTCTCACAGCTTAACAGACCGCTGCTCCACAAAGAGTGGTAAACAGAGAAAGGGAAATTAAAAAGGGAAGTCCCATGATAGACAAAAACAAATTAGGGCAAACAAATTACACAGAGTCAACAAATAAACAAGGGAACATCTGTGAATATATTTCTTGGATTTCTTGATTGTGAAAGCAACCTGAGAAATAGTGAAGGGAGGTATAAAATTTAATGTAGAAACCAAGTCGGTCTTTTTTTCCCTTCCCCGGGAAGCTTAAATTGCACAAATAGGATACTTGAAGATATTGATCTCATCTACTTAGCAAGGTTAGAGACCCTAAAGATAGTGCAGACCCAGCCCATGCAAAGTAATGTTCTGGGATATCTGATTCTGTTGCTTTCACTGACACCAAGCCTTTCTCACTTGTAGAGCATGAGCATTGCAGATATTGGCATGTTTCACTTGTGACAGGAATGTGGAAAGAGTAACAGATGGCAGTACTGCTACATCAGCAAATAAAGTATTATTTCATCTTATTAGTTTCCTCTGGATGCGTGTTGGGTGCACACTGCACGGACTATACTGCATGTGGGATCTACCTAGTATCTGTAAACATTTGAGTTTTCACTTCTGGAAGATTAGCTGTGATGCGGTGGTAGCTGAGACGACATCATTATAAACCCCAGGCTGGTTAGATACTATCAAAGAATTCTGAGGGAAGCACTCTCATAATGGATACCGTGAGCCAAAACTAGAAGAGCAATATTTACTTTTTATGCATGCCCTATGGCGTGATCAGAAAGAGAAATTTACTTACTATGGGTTGTAGGGGCTTAAACAGCCATGTTACATGCATCAATTAAAGGCTGATAAAAACAAGGGGAAACTTAGATTTAATGAGATGGATTTTGAATTGCTTCATGTCCTAATTGAAAAGTAAATGTTATGATTTCAGCTTCAAAAATTTTATTCAGATTCTTTTCGGTGGGGACATTCACATGAAAGATCTGAAGCTGGAAAAATGAATACAAAGTGGACTTGCTTCCCTTCACTTTCAACTTATTTTTTAAGTGCCTGATGGTCCAACGGTAATGTTTTTAATACAGGAATTTACACACAAAATAACCGGCTTTTAATAAAGCAAACTGAAAGATCAGATTCTCTTTTGTGGCATCATTTTGACACCCATGTGGTTCGTCCACCACACAGACCTCTGCCATTGGAAGAAATGGATGATTAATACTAGTAGGTAATCATCCTCTGTGTGAGCCAGGACTTGATGTGAGTGTGTGTGTGGTGGCGGGGGTGAGGGAGGGAGGGGGAGAAACTTTGCCTGTGGGTTTTACAATATTTGCGGACAGCGGAAGATTTGGGAACTTGTGTTCTATTCCAGATTTTGAAGGGGAGTTTGCTCTAGTAATCACAGACTTTCCTGCCCACTCCGCCAAGCATGACCTCTCCTACCCTATGCCCTCCAAACTGTCCTTATCCCACTCCTGTCTCTTCCCCAGAAGCTTCAAAAGAAATGAACAGAATGGCGCAATTATCAAGTGATCCATTCCCTGTTATCCAGTCCTAACTTCTGCACAGTCAGAAGCTAGGGACACCCAAAGATTGGGGTTGCAGTTGACCATCTTGCCTAATTGATGGTTCTATCCTCCAGGAATTTATCTAATTCTTTTTTTCAACCCAATCATATTTTTAGCCTTCAAAGAATCCCCTGGCAATGAGTTCCACAGGTTGACTGTGCATTGTATGAAGACGTATTTTCTTTTGTTAGTTAAAATCTGCTGCTTATTAATTTCATTGGGTGACCTCTGGTTCTTATGTTATGTGAAGGGGTAAATAACGCTTTCACTTTCTCTACACTACGATTTCATAGACCTCTATCATATCCCTCCTTAGTCATCCCTTTTTCAGTCTGTCTTTTCAATCTCTCCTCATATGGAAGCTGTTCTACACACTTATTCATTTTCGTTGCCCTTCTCTGTACTCTTTCCATTCTGATATATCTTTTTTTTGAGATGGGGTGACCAGAACTGCACACCATATTCAAGGTGTGGTTATACTATGCATTGTATAGTGGCATAATGATATTTTCTGTCTTATTTATCCCTTTCCTAATGGTTCCTAACACTTTGTATGTTTTTTGACTGCTGTTGCACATTGAGTAAATGTTTTCACAGAACTATCCAATAATTCCAAGATCTATCTTGATTGGTAACAGCTAATTTAGACCCCATCATTTTGTATGTATAGTTGGGATAATGTTTTCCAATGTGCATTACTTTGCATTTCTCAGCATTGAATTCCATCTGCCATTTTGTTGCCCAGTCACCCAGTTTTGCAAGATCCTTTTATAGCCCTTTGCAGACTGCTTTGGACTTAACTATCTTGAGTAGTTTTGTATCACCTGCAAATTTTGCCACCTCTCTGTTTACCTCTTTTTCCAGATCATTTATGAATATGTTGAATAAGGCTGATCCCAGTACAGACCCCTGGGGGACACCACTATTTATCTCTCTCCATTCTGAAAACTGACCATTTATTCCTACCCATTGTTTCCTATGTTTTAAGCAGTTACCAATCCATTAGAAGACTTTCCCTCTTATCCCATGACAGCTTACTTTGCTTAATAGGCTTTGGTGAGGTACCTGAAAATCTAAGTACAGTATATCTACTGGATCACCCTTGTCCACATGCTTGTTGACCCCCTCTAAGAATTCTAGCAGATTAGTGAGGCATGATTTCTCTTTACACAAACCATGTTGATTCTTCCCCCAACAAATCATGTTCATCTATGTATCTGACAATTCTGTTCTTTACTATAGTTTCAACCAGTCTGCCAGGTACTGAAGTTAGGCTCACCAGCCTGTAGTTGCCGAGATCACCTCTGGAGCCTTTTTTAAAAACTGGCATCACATTAGCTATCCTAAATTCAGTATTCTCCCTGCAAGATACTTCACTTGAGCCAAGTATGACTCTAAGGCTCTGGTGCATTGTGATGGGAGGAGCACTGTAGTGGACCCTCTCTCACCCTGGAGGAGGGAGGCCATTTAGGGGCTGGCTCAAGCCAGCAGACAAACAGCCTGCGATAGGCTGGGACCTGAGTGTGCAGGTGCTCAGGCAGTCAGCAATAACAGTCTTAAGGGCTGGCTGTAGCCTGGGCGGGGCTCAAGCAGCCAGCAAAACAATACAGTCTATAGGGGCTGAGGGGTAAGGGAACTCCTCTTCAAGGCTAGAGCCTTCTTTCACAAGGTAGGATATCCGCCATCCAGGGGAGGGTTGGTAGAGGGATGTAGGCCCAACCTACTCCACCATGTCGCAGCCGAGGGCCCTAGCAGGGGCAGGGTCGGCTGCCCCTGCATCGGTGGGGATCCAGCAGTAGTACCCTCACACAGCTGCTCTGGGCCCAGTGGGAACCCCTGGGCTACTTCCTGCTTTCCCTCGGACTGGTGTTATCATGTTCCTCATTCGTTTAAAATCATCCTTACTCTGGAACCAGTTCTGCAACATATGGTCATTACTGAGCTCAATGGGACTGATATTTGCATAAGTAAGTACTACTCAGTATGACTCAGTGGAAATAAAGGTTGAAGAATCAAGCCTCCTATTGATAATCTTTCTAAAAAGAAACCTTTTTTATTAATAATAATACTGATGCCTATTTACAATATTGCAGAAAGTAAAGTGATGGAGTTAGTCTGTATTCATTGCATAGCGATGAATGATAGCTTCTCAAACTGTCAATTTTTATTGACAGTTGTCTGTTTATAATATAAAGCTACTGAGAAGAGCATTTTAAATTCTTTGAGGACATTAGACATAAGACAAGCCTTTTGCTGTGATTCAAAAAGCCAGTTACAGGCAAAATTTAGTCAACAGTCCATTTTTTGCAATTGTTAGATATGCCTAATGAAAGATGACAACCATTTGCCATATCAGTAGTAATCTGCAAGTTGGATTTTCTCCAACTAGCAAATTAGCTGTTCATTTAAACAGGAGGATAATCCCTTTTTGTGACATTGATAAAATAAGGGAAAACAGCTCCTTTAAAAAAAAAAGTCCATTCCCAAGCTTTTTTCAGAAAGCCTAGAAGCATCTTTACTGTTTGTAAATGGAAAAAAGAATCATTTTAGAAAAGTAACCTCTATGACACTCCACCTCAATCCTGCTTGTTCAAAGAACAATGGTGGCAAAAAGTTCATTCTTAATTTAATAGAAAAATATTTAAGTTGATACATAATTAGGACAGAAAGAGCCTGGTTAATTCCATGTTGATTCATTGATCTCAAAAACCTGATAAGTCTATGCTGCTTCTATCCCTGGTGCTAAACTCCTGGTCCTGTAATTACCAAGTATTTTACCTGCAAAGGTACTTAGAAACCTGGTTTTGCTTATTTTTGTGAATCAAACCTGAGACAAATATCAACCCTTGGTAAATCTTAATTTACAGGGACACAAATATCTACTTTGATTCAGTGTTTTGAGTCTTTTAAGACATTTGTGCAAGGACAAATACAGGTAATGATGAAAGTACTGTAAGTGGATCCAGGAATATGGCTCAGATGCACTTTTGATTCCAATATTGTTTTTAAAATGTAATGTCATTACCCAGGATTACAGATTCATAGGTGAGAAAAAGGCTTTTCTAAAACATAGATACATTTGTTAATTATTAAGAAAGCCTCAACTCTTAGTTTACATAAACCACAGACAGATGGAAAGATAAATAAAACCTTGGATTCATTTAAAGTTGTTGTTCTCTCTTCCACCCATTCCTTCTCACATGAATACTGGTAACTTTCAAGGGCATTTGATTCACAGAAATAAGGTAACCCAAGCTGCCTAGCCTCTCAGGCAAAATGTCACTGCCTGTAGGCCCTGTAGCTTGAAAATATTTTCCATGGAGTCATTTGAGTAATTCACTACTTTCATAATCAATCTCATGGGCTCACGGATTTTATGACCAGAAGGGACCATTAAATTAATCTAATCTAGCCTCCTTTATAACAGAGGCGACAGAACCTCACCCAGTCATTTCTTCATCAGCCATTGCTTCTGTTTCCATTCTACCATATCTCTTTGAAAGATAATCTGTCTTGCTCTAAAGACCTTAAGTGACGGAGAATCCACTGCATCCCTATCCATCACGTTATTCTAATGTTTAATTACCCTCACTGTTGTGTTTTTTTTAAAAAAGTGACTAATTTCTAATGTAGTTTCAGCTTCCAACTATTGGATCTCATTATGCCTTCTTTCTGCCAGATTAAGGAGCCTCCAACTATCAGAAATCTCTTCCCCCACATAGATACTTGTAGACCATGTACAAGTCATCTCTTACCCATGTGCATAATTTGAGTTTTTTTAGTTTTTCACTCTATGGCCATTCTTCCAGATCTTGAATCATTGTTGTGGCTCTTTTCTGAACACTTTCCAATTTTTTAAATTTCAAGTTATTCACAACTTTGGGGGTCATGACCACTCTCCCTTTCTTTATAACTCCATGAGACACATCTGCCAAAGATATTTTTATGACATAACATGGTCTTGTGGTATGATGAAAGTGGAGAATCATTGATCTAAATGTACTTGATTTTTTCTGATGGCAGTTAGTTATTGCACTTACAAAAGAAAAAGACACAAATCAGAGTGCACTGCTTTTCCTATTTACTGTACTTATCGTCCAACTGCTGATGTAGAAATGGATAACCTGACATACTGTGGCCATTACTGTTTCAGAGCCTGTCATCTAAGGCTAAAGTATGCCTAAATAAAAAATGGTTGCATCTCCTATTAGTTTCTTTAGATGCATCACTACCCAAAATTTTAATAGCTGGAGCAAAATCTTCTCAAATTGTTGGAATGTTTTATTTTGTATGTCACTACCTGTTGCTGCAAGGGTTATGCAACATGAGTTCCATTAAAACATCAAATGCAGATGATTCTTCCATTTTAGAATTTCCCCTTCTGGCTCTTCTATTCTCCCAGTTGCTTCAAGGAGCTTTATGGCTCAAAAATTAAAGTCTGGATCTATTTTCATTATGGGAGGATTTGTAAATTCTATCTAGGCCTTTCCCTTTTCATATTTGCATTTGTCATCTTTTAAGCTAATTTTCAGTGCTGCAAAACTATTTTAAATATTATTTGAAGCCTTCCATTGAACTCTTCTTAATACCACGGTTATGTTCTTCAGTCCTGGAGGTGTCCTGTGTTTGTCATCAGAGTACACTAGGCAGTAAAAGCTAGAGATATTTGTAACCTTTTTTTTTTTTCTATACACACATATATCTTTCAAAATCCCCCAATACTGTGACTGATTTTTCTCATGCACTAAAAAATGTGAGTACTTTTTTTAAGAAATAAAATAAATGAAACTTTCATGAGGTAAAGTGAAACAGGGGATATTTGTGAGCACTCCTAGTTTCTCACACCTATGCCTATACAGTCATTAAGCAAAAAACCCATTAGCAGCTAAGTTTTCACTTTAAAAAAATCTTCAGCAGAATATAACCTTGCAGTTGTAAACATATGTCTGAATAATTATTCTGACTTTATATCAAAAAGCCCACCTTTGCCAGTGCAGAGAGATTTTAATTTAGCATTCCCCCCAGAGCTATGTAGGGCAAGGTTGGTGATTGAGAGGGCAAGGTGACTTGGCTTGAAGGGCTATCTTTATTTGCATGAATGAGTAACTGTAAAGCAAAGAAAATATCTTTAAGTAAATTCCGTCTGTCACTGACAGGGATCTAAATGGAATTATAGTTGCATGAAACCCTTTTTTGCTAATAGATTTTTTTTCCCTGGGAAATATTTTCTTCCTCCCACCTCCATTATAAATCACTGAAAAAAGGCTTGAGAACAAAACCGGAATTATCAAAAGAGCAAAGAGGAAACATTATTAAAAATTTTTTTAAAAACCCACCCTGAATTTTGCTGCTTCTGAAACAAGCCAGATTGAAGCCACTGGAGGCAGAAGCCTCTTTTTATTTAAGATCAAAACAGAATTAGAGCAACGGTAGTGGTCTGCTGTTATGCCTCAAGGATGATCTAGAGAGGATCACCTCCTATGGGTGAGATGATAGTTTGGCCTCCTTACTCAAGTTAAGGCCAGATTTGAAACTGATGGGAATCTTTCTGTAAACTTTTATGGTCTCTGAGTCCAGACATTACTCCTTAACTTCTGTTGGAGCTGAGCACATCTGATAATCGTATCCTAGAAGTGTCAAGCTGGAGATCAAAAATCAGTGGCCTCTTTTGAGAAAGTGCTCTAAGTGACTTCCCCAAGGACACATGGAAAGTCTGGGACACAACTAGGAATATAACCCCAATCATTTGATTTCCAATTTTGTGCTTTCACCACAAGACCATCTCCTAGCTGCTAGCAAAACCTTTTAGGCTATTTGTCTTATGGGGTGTTTGGGTTGGAAAAGACTGGATTTTCAAATGGCAATAAGAGAACTAAACTCTTCTGAAACAGGTTTTTCCAGACTGAAATGAAGCACCATGCCGGTTGTCATGATACCTCAAATGTATTCTGCATTTTCTCTAGTGAGTTATCTTTTGATCTTCCAGAAACATTCAAACATACCACAATAAATGTTCTAGTCCCATCATACTAGTTTATTATTTACACACCATTTTTAATAACTAGCGATTTTTTAGTTTATTCCCTTAGTTGCTGAAAATATACTCCAGACATCTTAATTATATTTTAAAGTCACTCTCTCAAACCATTACATTACAAAATGTCCCTAAATCCTTCTCTTCTTAGCTTTGTTTCCCCACCATGTTAACTCTGGGACACACAAGCAAGGCGTTTTAATTAAACATCAGATATCAAAAAGACTTGGAGTTCTTTATGAAATCTTAATAACTTTATTTGATGAACTGTAATCAAAAAAAAAATGATGCTTTTCATGATTTTGTGTTTCATTAAGGACTTACTCTACATGTGGTAAAATGAAAGGCCTGTTCTTGTGAGGGAGTACTGCAAAGTGTTTGATGTTTCAGTCTAAACTCTCACGGTGAAGAGCTTTGCTATTGAGTTGCTCCCCAAGATATGAAGTGTCTCAAATTGCTTTTCTCTTAACAATACTTCATCTGTTCCAGTGTTATTTTTCTGATCTTTTTTTTAAAGAAAACATTTGTTTGTAGAAAACTCGGAGGCATAATTTTAAAAAGAGCTAGAAAACTCTGCCAATTGGTGGCTAGCTCAAGGATTATTGGAAAGTTTATTGCAATCCTAAATACTTGCTGGAGAGGTCCACGCCTTGGTAATAATGTGATCTGCCATAACATGGATGAGATGAATCTATTAGAATTTACTTCAAGATACCAAGAGCAATGACCCCAGGGTTTTTACTTTCTGGGTTACTGGATGAGCAAAGCATAATATAGCTGACCTACTTTAACTGATTTTGGAGAGTGAAGGTGAAGTGCTAATTATAGTAGAATTCCTAGAGCCCCTCTCCTGTTGGTGGAGCCATAGAATATTATTTGAAATCCTAACCCAGTCACCCTCTTACCTGAAAATACGTATGTCAACTAGAAGAGCGATGTGACAGTAAACAATCAGCAGCTCTGAACGGGGTACGTAGATTATAATTTTTATTAACCAGTTGTCAGCAAAAATTATAAATTATTACCTTCTATTCTCCCAGTCATATGCAGAAACAATGAATACATTGACAAATCCCATTGCTAAATACCTACAGAATTTACAAGTATTTGTAAATGTGGTGGTTTCATCTTGAGAACAATAATGTTTTTTAGACATTTCCTGACTTCCCTTTGTTCACGCTACTGTACTGAAGATGACCTAAATGAATGGTTATATAAAAAGGAATTATTTAAAATATTCAATATTTAAAGCCTTTAAATTCTCACAACTTTGCCACTTAACATCTATATTTAGGATAATTTCAATGTTTTTCTTCTCAGCTGTGTCAAATATCACTAACGATGCGAGAGTATTAGGGAATATCACCAACCTGCTAATGGCTTGTCTACATGGGGAAACAGATTGGCATAACTGTACCACTATCATTATACTGGTAAAACTTCCTGTGTTGATGCTCTCATTATGGAATAAGAGTGCCATTTTTCGGCTTAATTTATATCTCTTTGAAGGTGGTATACATTGCACAGATGTTGCATCTGAAGAAATGGGTTTTTTACCCACAAAAGCTTAAATCTATTAGTTTTTAAGTTGCCACTGGACTCCTGGTGGTTTTTGTGGATACAGACTAATATGGCTACCCCCTGATACTTGACAGATCACAATATTTTTCTGGGCCTTAAGTCAAATTTCAGAATAGTTCTATAAAACCCATGACAGCTAAGAATTAGATATCATTCTTGGACATAAGAAGTTAAATCTTCAAGTTCAATATACAGAAAAAGTTGTTTTAAAATCATGGCTGTCTCATGTAATTCCAAATATTGGGATCTTTACCAAAAAATCCAGAATTCTGCTTTCTATCCAGTTTAGGGCTCTGCTTGAAGGCATGACAAAAAAACTCTTACTATGAGACCTCTGATCTCTGGCTTTCCACTCCACTGAAGTCCTTTAGTGAAACCCTTAGGACATACATGTTGCTCTCACTCACTTTGTGGCACCAAGGAACAACGTTATGTAGAAGATATACTGAACTAATTTTTTTCAGAAATATGTAAAAATTCTGTGAGGAAGCTTGTTTCACTAGGGGAAGAGCCTGCAAAATCACTGAACAGCTGCATTACAGAATGGCAACTGAATGAAGCCAAAACATTTAATCACTAGCTATGTAACATGGTGTAAGCACAAAAGCTAATTCATAGCAAAATCCTACACAAACTTCTTTACTTTTATTTCCAGTTCTATCACTAACTCACTGTGTGACCTTGAACAAAAGTCAGTTAAGTGCATATTTTCAAAAGTGACTTAAGCACTTTGGAAAATAGAACTTAAGTTCCTAAATCATTTAGGGCCAGATTTGTAAAGTTATGTAGGCATTGCTGTTCTCAGCATTGCAGCATTTGACTGTAAATGGGATTTTGGCTCCTAAGAACCTGAATCCCATTTGAAAATGAGACTTAGACTCCACAGTTAATTAGGTATTGCAAAGCTGAGCAGTGCAATGCCTAAACGCCTTTAAAAATTTGGGTCTTAGACACTTCTGAAAATTTAACCTTTCATCACTGTTCCTCATATGAGTATAATACTCACTTTTGCAGAGCATGCAGCTATCATGGTGATGGATGTGGCATAAAAACCTAAATAAAGTATAAGATTTGATTATAATTACTAATAATAATTAATTAATAATGCTTAGAGCTAGTTATACAATTAATAATCCAAAACTTCTATATGAATTTACTGCTATGTATGATGGTTTCCATTAATATTTTTACCATGTTGACTTTGCAAGTAGGTGCTTATGACACAGAAGCCCATTTGGGTTCACTACTGTGTTAGCAGCTCTTGTCAGGCCTGACAGACACACATTACGCCTCGAACACTGATGTTACGATATCTATTTGAAAGGTGATATGTAATGTATCATTTGAAATCTAATAACACATAGCTAATTAATATAATAAAATTTATGTATTAATACTATATATTTGGAATTATGGATACTCATTGATATTAGGCTTTACAGCAGAGGTGGGCAAACTACAGCCTGTGGGCCACATCTAGCCCACAGGACCATCCTGCCAAGTCCTTGAGCTCCTGGCCGGAGAGGTTAGTCCCCGGTCCCTCCCCTGCTGTCCCCCTTTCCCTGCAGTCTCAGATTGTCGTGCTGCTAGCACTCCCGCCCGTTGCTCCTGCCGGGCAACACAGCAGCGTGGCTGTGAGTTCCTGCTGCTCTGAATGGCTTGGTAAGGGGGCGGGGAGCAGGGGACGGTTGGATATGGGGTGGCATTCTGAGGGGGCGATTAGAAGTGGGGTGGTGGTCATGGGACAAGAAGTGCGTGGGGGGGGGCGGGGGCGGGGTTGGATAGGTTCAGGGTTCTGAGGGCTGGAAGTGGGAGGGGGGAAAATAGGCTGTTTGGGAAGGTACAGCCTTCCCTACCCAGCCCTCCATACAATTTCATAACCCTGATGTGGCCCTTGGGTCAAAAAGTTTGCCCACTCCCGCTTTACAGTCTGTGCCTAAACAAAGGGAGAAACAGATCTCTCCCAGACAGGAGGGAAAGTCACAGCTATTTGCTTGTCTCCTGTGTAAATTAAGCATGGTAGAATCAATGCAAAGGAAGCACCATTTATGTACAAGGGGATGGGAAACCCACAGGAATCAGAAAAAACATCATAAGGTCATCCTGCCTCTCGAAGCAAGGTCATTGAACTTTGGAAGCTATAAGCCAGGGGTCGGCAACCTTTCAGAAGAGGTGTGCCGAGTCTTCATTTATTCACTCTAATTTAAGGTTTCACATGTCAGTAATACATTTTAACATATTTAGAAGGTCTCTTTCTATAAGCCTATAATATATAACTAAACTATCATTGTATGTAAAGTAAATAAGGCTTTTAAAATGTTTAAGAAGCTTCATTTAATATGAAATTAAAATGCAGAGCCCCCCAGACCAGTGGTCAGGACCCAGGCAGCATGAGTGCCACTGAAAATCAGCTTGCCATAGGTTGCCTACCCCTGCTATAAGCAAAGACAGAAGCCATCTTTGGCTTCCATCACTAGACAGACACAAAGGAACAAAGCTCATGCAAGCTGAGAAAGATGGGCCCTTCAACCAAGGGACAAAGGGGTTTGAAGTTCTGCATATAGCTGAGACGCCTGCTTAGGTAAAGATCTTTCACGTAGGCAGACAAAGGAAGCCAGCATCTTGTACTTCTTTGTAATGTCCGACTGGGGCTGGGAAGAGGAATGACTGGTGAGAGAAATCATCTTGAACAAAGTTTGTATCTTGCTTGATTAAGTTTTAGACTTCTAGATGTGTGTGTTCGCTTTTGTTTGTAACCCTTTCTAACTTTATTCCCTATATTAGAACTCACTTATTCCTAGGTACATTTTGTTAATAAATTTGTTTTATTTTTAACAATAAACCAGCTAGTGTTGTGTTTGAAAGGAAGGATGTAGCTACCTCAGTGAAGTTTATGTATAATGTTTTTGTCCCTTTGAAAGAACAACACACCTTATTGTTTTCCTGAGCTGTCTAGCAGAGCCTGGATGCTTCAAGGCACATGGTTTTGGTGAAATTTGGGCTTGGGAGTGTGTTGGGGTCATCTTGCTGGTGTAACCAAGGTTGGTGGAAGCAGAGTGGGACTGTAGACAGACTGCAGGGGTCAGAGCTGCTGAACACACAAACCCTCAGGGTGTAATCTGTATACTTGTAGGTTGGCCATGAGCGTCCCAATCTGGGAGCTATACCAGCAAAGCATTGTAAGGCACCCAGGGTTGCAGGGCAAGTGGTGACACAACTCCTTACTGGTTTGTAGTGCAGAAGCAAATGTGATGTATCAGTTGCAAGAAACCTTGTGTTGTGGTGTTCTGTTTTTATTCTTCATGTGAATTTAGTATTTCTGAAAGTTGCTCACCTATTTGATTCCTGGATTAGTGGGCAAAGCCCACCAAAGCATGAAAAACTGGACAAAATGAGGGGGAGGGACCACAGACCCCATAACTCAAGAGATTTATGAGGGACAAAGGAAAAATAACCAGGGACCATGGCAGGTCACAACAAATGGGCAAATATAAAGACTGATGTCCTCTAACCATAGAAAACAACACTAGATAGGCTGCAGCCATTCAAGTTTCAATTCACTGCCATGCCAATTGCCTCAATACTAATCAGAAGTAAACAGCTCTAGGGTTTAGGGTGTTTGGTCTCCATGCCCAGTAAATTCTTGACCACTATGTTGGAGCTATGCTTTGACACTGAGACTCAAAACTCATTGCACAGATAGCAAGATACTGAATTGCCAGAGGATGGTAATAATTTTTCAGTCACTACTGACATGCATTGGATTTTGCAGGTGATTTAGAAGTAGAAGGATCTGATTCCATTACTAGTCCCTAGTGTCATTTAGTCCTCTTACTTTTCCTTGTCTTGGAAAAAGGCTCCAATGGCTAACATTTAGACATGACTTTTGCTCTATTTGCTATAGATTATATTTTTAGAGTTAAAAACATATTTTAGAGAGAAAGGAGAAGACGAGTTGTTTAGATTCCAAACCAGGAGTAGGAAACATCCACAAGTTATAGAAACAATTATTTTAAAACATTAGATTGAAAATCCATTTATCTTGCATTCATCTAAATTCCAGGTGGTTTCCCCATGCTTTTATGACTGATATCGCTTGGTAATATTTAAAGCAGGGCAGTGAATGCAGCTGCTAATCCCCTTCAATGATGCCTTCCTAAGTGTTAATATCATGTGTTGTATCATGAGAGAAGATGACACCTGAAACACAGGTTTTGGTAGGTAAAAAAGCTTTTATTCAATTTCAAAAATTACTTGGAAATTATTCTTGTGGAGATGTACACTGTTGCTTTAAGGATTTTGAACCTTTTCTGGTTTTGAGGGGCTATTGCTGTTTACCAGACCATCATCATCACTGTCTATAATGTTTCTTCCAGTCTATCTGCAATGGTGAGTGCTGGGGAATACAGTAAATCTTTTCCCTGCCCCCCCGCCCCAACGCTTACTGGTGAATAAATGCTCTCTGAGTTTGCCTCTCCTGTAACGGAACCCTGTAGGGACTGGCTAGATTTCATCACTGGCATGTATTCCCTATGGACAGGCGGACTACATTTCCAAGGAACAGTCTATTGATGTGAGGAGAGTAATCTGAATTTCAATTGGGTATTAACTGCTGGATGAGTTGGACTCTTTCAAAACAGAGAGGTGCCTAAGATTTGATTATAATAAACCTGCAAACATTACAGAATATGTCCCCTGAATTATACGTAGGAGTCCTCTATCTATAGCTTACATTATGTGAGTTTTGTCTCTCTTGTAACAACTATTGTTAGTCATAGGCTCAGTGACTTTTTTAGAAGTTATGCTTATCAGTTAATTTGAGACAAGGGAAATGCAAGACACTTTGCTGTGGCTGTCTAAGTAGGCAAGACAGACATTAACAATGTTTTTTCAAAAGCCTATATGGCACAGGATTGAGAATCTATCTCAGGTACTTATATGTTCCCCAGCGAGACAGTATCTATGTGCCTCCCCTCACAACACCCTTAAGAATCCCCCATTTTACAGCTATAGAACTGAAGCACAGAGAACCTAAAATGACTTGTCTAAAATCCCAGAGGGAGTGTCTGGTGGAGAGGGAACTTGAATACAGCTCTCTTAAGTTTTAGGCTAGTGGCCTAACCCCTGGATCACATTGTTATTTAGTAGCAGCTCCTACATGTAGGCAGAGTTATTTCATCTAACCTGATTCAGTAACATATTATGACTTTTTAGAACTGGTCAGTGGCATATAACAAAAAATGTTGTTTTGTTTCCTTTTTTTCTTGGTGATTCTGCTTATTACTTATGCTTAACGGAATGTAGAGGAGGAAAAGGAGCTTACAGTCTAACCCGAACCGACAATCTAGTTTAGACACAAATGAAACACTGGATCACCATGGACTGAGAAGTCTAATTACTAACTGGTGTATATATAGTCTTCTAAAAACTTTGTTTGATGGCAGATTTCTCACAGAAAGATGCCTGGAGGATGTCTGTTTTAAGGAGCAGTTTGAACAAAGGGAACTTTTGGTTAGTCCAGCAGTGCTCAGTCACATGTAGTATAATCTTTAACTGCTGTTGAAAACTGAGCCCACTCTTATTCATACTGATCACATGTGGCGTACCTCATCCAGGTTACTAAATGCCCCAGTAACAACTACGTGGGTAAAACCATGCAGTCATTATGCTCTTGAATAAACTCTCTCTCAGAAAAATGGTAAGAGAAAAACACCCTATCACCTGTGGGTGAACACTTTCCAAAAATGATCACTCCATATTGGGCGTCTCCATCCTCATCCGCAAAGGATACTTGCACAACACCTTCAAAAGATGAAAATGAGAGTTTACATTTATATCTTTGCTAGACATTAAAAATCATGATCTTAATAAAAAGACTGGTTTTGTGGCTTATTACAACAAGTGGTAGTCCTGAGGGGATTCTGCGTGAATGTGTGCCTGCAGAAAACACCCCCACTCCCTCGGCCCCAGCAGAATTCCTGTGCTTCCCTGCAGAAAATGGCAGGGAAGCTGCATTGGGGAGGGAGGAGCAGGGATGACTATATGGGTTCAGTTTAAACAGAGGTGAGACAAGGGGGGGAGGGATGAGGGGTTCTGGGTGGGAGTGAAAGGGGTGGAGCTGAGGGCTTGCCTCCTCTGGGGGAGGGGAGGGGCTCTACCTGCCACACATGACGTCCACCCCATTAAGTTTCACTTCCCCAGCACCCTGACTCCCCCCACCCGCCACTGAGCCTCACACACCCAGACCCCCCTGCTGAGCCACAACCCCCTTCCCCTGGATCCCCTGCAAAGTCCCATTGCCCTTGCACTAGAACTCCTCAATGAGCCCCTGTGCATCCAGATCTCCCACTGAGCCACCCACACCTAAATTGCCCCACACAGAAACCTCTCACCCCACACCTGGTTCCCCCCACACCAAGCCCCTCCACACTTGGAATCTGTTGAGGTGAGCCTGCCCTCCCACACCTGGTGCACCTTGCACAGAGGGGCAGGGCCCCAAGTTGTTTCTGGGACAGGCCCAGCCCTTGCACTGTGTCAGGGTCAGGTGCAGCCTCATTGCCAAGTCCCTGTACTGGGGGACATGAGGACTTCAGGGTGATCGCCCACCTCAATGCAGCCAATAGCCTGTGCTCCCCACTGCCATGCTGGAGCCAAATTTATTTATTGATCAATAAAGTGTGCAGAATTTTAAAATATTATGTAGAGAATTTTTAACTTTTTGGTGCAGAATTCCCTCAAGAGTAAATTGGTAACCCAATAATCTCCATTTTTTGTCCTGTGACTGGACCTTAGAATATGGGCTAACCCTTATGCTAAACAATTTGTTCCACCTTGTATTTAGCAGTAACACTCTGAGTATCTTTCCCAGACCTGAAGACCTCTGTGTAGCTTGAAAGCATGTCTCTTTCACTAACAGAAATTGGTCCAATAAAAGACATTACCTCATCCACCGTGTCTTGTTTTGTGTCAGTTTTGCCTGCACACTTTGAGTTATCTGCAGCCTTTCCTGGACGTGTGAACTGAATGTGAGAAACAAACTCCAGCGGCAGTCATGCACTGTTGTGCTCAGCGAATAGACCATAACTAGAATATTAATGCATTTATGGCGTCTGCCGGGCACAGGATTCATTACAGCCCATATGCTACCAAGAGAAGATTGCTGGTCTTTCCGTTTGTCAGAAGTGGGGTGATATTAGCCATGGTGACAACACAGCAGGCAGCAGTACAGGCATGTCCCATGTACTGCTCATGCTGCAAAGGAATTAAATCCAGCGTCTGGTGCAGTGGGGTATGAAGTAGTCCTGTAAACCAAACACCCTGTGTTCTGCCGGTGCAAAGATGATAACGTACTTTGTGGGGTTTCAGAGATGAGTTGCATTTGGTATCAAATATAAATTCTGAAGACAGGGGTAGGTGGGTTGGGGAATGTAGTTTGCGCTTTTGATTATCTGTAGCCAGTTAAAAAAAATCTCCAAGTTTTTATGGACTTTGGATGAAGCAAAAGCAGCATATTTTCCCTGTCTCTCCTGAAGCATCACACTCCACTTTGGGAACTTCATTTGTATGCACATCGTATGCAATCTGACTGACTCCTACTGTACCTTTGAACAGATCCAATCAGATACCCATATGCATGTAAATGAGGCTCCCAGAGCCGTGCTCCTAGCACTGAGGAAGAAGAGTTAAAGAGCAGTCTCTTCTTGGAACTTGCTACAGTGACAATCTCACGCTAGAAAACACAATAAAGCTTCTTTCCCCTTCCCCTCCTTTTTACCTTGCCACAGTGAAAGCCAAGAGAATGCCCTATAACTCACTTTTCCAGACAGAGGTAATTTATTTAAACATGGATTATTTGAAAAATGGGAAGGGATACAGGGCTTGATTTTTAATCCCTGCTAACACAGAGAAAAGAATGCTCATGTCACAACTCAGTGAGTGTAAAAATTAAAAAAGGCTGAGACTATTGTTTGAAAACAGGCAAAATAATTAAAATTATTATGGAATAATCACATATCACACAACAGCCTCCCACTCTTATGAGCAACAACCAAAACAGCTCCTCCAAAGCAGGCCCAAGGGCAGAGGTTCTGTATATCATTCAAAGACCATCTGTCATTCAATTCCTGTAGCCCCTCTCCACTATTCTAGGGGAAGGCTGAAATTTAGTCCTGGCATTTTTTTCCATTTGCTAACAAACAGCAGTGATGGCAGATAAATATGGCAAACAATAGGCGTTTGTAATGAACTGGAAAGGGATATGGATTTTTGGAACCTGTATCTAGAAGTTCCTGGTCCTATGCTAGGCTCCAGGGATTCCCAAAGCCTAGTTCTGCCATGTGGTTACACAGACAGACATCTGCAAGCTGGGCTAGGTTTTCAAGAATACAGCCAACCTGCTAAGGGGCTGATTTAAATAAGATCAAATGTTGTTTTTTTTAAAAAAAGCTAATTTAATTCCAGGAAAGGATAAAGAGCAACACAAAAGGTGCAGAGATATATGGTACAAATGATGCAAGGAGCGCATGTCCTAATAGCAATCTCCATTTTTATTCTGTGCGTTTCTAATTTTCTATTTTTTTCTCTATAAGAACCAACAGCAATGGATCCTGCTTTTGCATTGTGCTTTGCGAACTCCAATCCTGATAATTACTGTGTGTCAGTGCTCGTTTGACCTTTCATTTATTGTTTCGGAGTGTAAATTGAAGTGTGGTTATGTGGCTGCAGAGACAGAATTAAAGCTAGAGTTAAAGCTGAATGACTGAAATATTAAATGAAACTTGAATAAATATTGTTTCTTTTCCAAATTTAACTGTACCTGAAATACTCCAGCTAGCCATTCCAAATTATTAGTGATCTAGAATGTGGTCATAGTTGTATTTGGTTGGACAAGGAAGGGTGGTCATCTTGTGGAAGTACTGATTCTCAACCTGCTGATATTTGATGATGTAGACAGCAAAATACTCTTGTGCTGCCTCTAAGAAGCCATCATGGTAAACAGGAATGCCCTGAAATGAGTCACATCCTCCCTCTTGAACCAAACCAAAAGACTCATCATATGAACTATTCTGCCATGTTTGTCCAAAGGCGCTGTCCTCTCACTCTTATTATTCAGCAGCTATCTGAGGCTATTAGGAGAGCTGGTGCCACCAATACACATACAGCACTCTTCTCTACATCTCCTGTAGGGCAAGTATCTTCCAGTTCTCACTTGAACTCACTACCTGGACAAAGGGTGGAGCACAAGTCAAACTAAAGTCTTGCTGGTCAGGGGAGGGACATTCTTTGAAGAATGTGCCTTATCTGTGATAACCTTCACTATCTGAGGATATAAAGCCTTAGATTAAGTTTGAGTACATCCTTGGGATCTTTTTGGACTCTTTCCAATGCTATCAGATGCTCAAATAACTACGGTGACAAAAAAAAAATGTTCACTTCCTTTTGCAAGTCATCAGAAAGATTCTGCCTCATCTCATCAAATACAGACCTGGCCCGGCTGAGCCAAGCACTATTGACTTGTAGGCTTGACTACTGCACCTCCTTACATGTAGGAACATAATCCCAACACCCTGAAAAAGTTCCAGCTCATACCCTGAAAAAGTTCCAACAACCTATCTGTTCAACAGCACAGGTCACTGTGAGTGCATCATCCTGGTGCTTCACTCTCTGCACTGACTCCACACTGAATACAAGTTAAAGCTTTTTTTCATGGTATTGAACCAACAGGGAATGGCTTGTGAGTGAAGGAGACAGAACCTTCACAGGCACAGCACCTAGGGACTGTGGAACTTGCTTCTGCAAGGGATAAGAATGACCATGAACATCATGACTTTCAGTACTAGACCCAAAACTCATCTCTTAGTTTTTTCTCGGTAAGTTCTTTATAGACATATAACTCGCTCCCTCTGAAAGAGGGCACCAGATCTGGACACTGTAGTCCAGCAGCAATTGCACCAGTGCCAAATACAGAGGTAAAATAACCTCTCTGCTCTTACTCAGTATTCCTCTGTTTAAGCATCCTAGAATTACATTAGCTTTTTTGGCCACACTATTACACTCAGAGATCATGTTCAGACGATCTTTCGCTAGAACTCCAAAATCTTTTCCAGAGTCACTGCTTCCCAGAATAGCATCTCCATCCTGTAAATATAGCCTACATTCTTTGTTCCCAGATGCATAGCTTTATATATTGCATGTACAGTTTATATAATGGCATCCATTTACATTTAACTGTATTAAAATTTATATACCTGTAGTTTGCTTGCTCCCAGTCTACCAAATGATCCATTTCACTCTGAATCAGTGACCTTTCCTTTTCACTTTTTACCACTCCCTCAATTTTTGTGTGACCTGCAAACTTTATCAGTGTTGATTTTATGTTTTCTTCTAGGTCATTGATAAAAATGTTAAATAGTGTGAGGCCAAGAACTGACGTCTGTGGGACTCCCCCCAGAAACACACTGGCTCAATGATGATTCCCCATTTAGTTACATTTTGAAACCTATCAGTTAGCCAGTTTTTCATCTATTTAATGTGTGCTGTTAATTTTATATCATTCTAGTTTTTTAAGGAATATGTCATGTGCTACTAAGTCTAAGCCCTTACAGAAGTCTATTACATCAACACTATTAACTGTATCAACCAAATTTGTAATCTTGTTAAAAAAAAAAAAAATCCAGGTTAATTTGACAGGGTCTCTTTTTCCATAGATCCATGTTGATTTGCATTAATTACATTACCCTCCTTTAATTCTTTATTAATTGCCTAGAATTGATGTCAAATTGATAGGCTTATAATTACGGAGGTGATCTCATTTAGTCTATTTTTAAAATAGGTACAAGATTAGCTTTTCTCCAGTCTTCTTGAAGTACCCCAGTGCGCCAATACTTATTGAAAAGTAAAATTAAAAATCCATTGAGCTCCTCAGCCAGCTCTTTAAAAATTCTTGGATGCAAATTATCTGGACCTGCTGATTTAATTATCTCTAACGTCAGTAGTTGCTGTTTAATGTTCTCCAAAAATACTAGTGGAATGGAGAAAATGTTATCCCCTTACAATGAGACTATATCATCTGTTTTTCCTCAAGTACAGAACAGGAATATTTTATTGAACCCTTCTGTCCTTTTCTGCATTATTATTATTGATGATTCTACTATTCCCATCTAGTAATGGACTAATACCATTGTCATGATTCTGTTTGTTCCTAATAAATTTAAAAATCTTCTTATTGTCTTTAACTCTGCTCATTATAGATTTTTCCTTGTGTCCCTTATCAGTTTTCTACAATTCCTAACTTCTGGTATATATTCATTACAATCAACTTCCTCTTTCTTTCATTTATTCTTTTTTTTATATTTGCCTTCACTGCCCTTTTAAACCATGTCATTTTTTTAACCAGTATTGCCTTTTTCCTTAGTTGTGGCTTTTTCAGCCTCTAGTAAGGTGTTCTTAAATGATTGCCAATTATCATTCCCATTTTTCTGAATATATTCTTCCAGTTGATTTGGCTCATAATTGTTTTCAGCTTTGTGAAATTCATCCTATTAAAGCACCAACTATATATATTACTGCTTCAGATTTTATTTTGCTTGCATGTTACAAATGTGATCAAGTCATGATCACTTGTACCTAAGTGACCTTTAATTTTTAGTTCTGTGATCAGTTCCTCTTCATCTGTTAGGACAAGATTTAATAAAGAATTCCCCTGTGCTGGTTGCAACACTTTTTGAGTTAGGAAATTGTCATTTATACTGTCTAGAAATTCCAAGGATATTTTAGTATTGGTGGCATGAGAACTCCAGCATATGTCACTCAAATTGAAGTCTCCCTTCAGTTTTTTTCCCTACAGGTTGTAATTCAGTACATAAAGAAGCAGTCATCCTGTTCTCTAGTCTGGTGTGGTGGTCTGTTACGGTCACCAACTAGTACCCCATCTTATGCTTTATTAATTAGAACATTGATCCATAAGCACAGCTGCCTCTTATGCATCTGTTGCTGGATGTGGGCTTATTGGACTAGATCAGGCCTGCACAACAGGCGGCCCAGGGGCCACATTCAGCCCACAAGGGCTCACTGTGCGGTCTGCGTGGGTGTGTTGGTGGGGCAAACCTAGCGGTGGGGTGGAGGGAAGTGGATGGGGGCAGGGCGAGGGCAGGGTTTTCCCACAGCGCTTTTTTTTTTTTTTTTTTTTGCTTGCAGTGATTATGGCCCTCGCTGCTTTCCGAGTTGTGCAGGCCTGGAGTAGATGGACCTATTATCCGATTTATGACAGCAATTTCTATATTCTATATTATTCTATATATTTCTATATTAGCCTTTGGGCTAATTTAATTAGAAAAATCTGTTCAAAATTTGAAGTGTAATCTCGTATACAGCAGCACCAGGAAAGTTGCAACTGGAAGTGGTTAGCTTCGGATTACTTTAATGATTGAAGAATTATGTAATGGCATCATAATATTTTCCTGTCCCATCTTTTATGCATCCTGACAGTCTTTGTTTTTCTGACCACCACTGCACATTGAGCAGAGGTTTTGATTCAGATGTTAACAGTGACACCCAGGACTTTTTCCTAGTGGTTAAACTCACAAAACCCAGCATTACATAGGAGAATAATCAGCTTATGGTGTGTGGATATACCTACAAGGTTCAAACTTGCTATCTGACAGTGTTAGCTCTGATTGGGGCAGCATGCTAAAAATAGAAGTGTAGCTGTGGTGGTGGGAGTGGCAGGATGGGCTAGCTGCCGGAGTATGATCCTGTCTGAAACCCAGGGGGTTAGCCTATCTCACTGCTTCCACCGCATCAGCTATGCTTCTATTTTTAGCATCCTAGTTCAATCAGAGCTAGTGCAGGTATGACTGCCCAAGCTGGAAATTACTCTGCCACCAGCTTCAGTGTAGTCACATCCTGAGTTTCTTTGCAAAAGTAGATTCAGCAACATCATGCCACACTCAGCCAATGTTCTTTGTTTCCACTTTTCTTAAAACATGCATGTGTTAAGATGATATGGCAGAGGCAATGCTTCTCTAATAATGTGTCTCAAGCTTGACCAGGGCACGGGGAGCATCTCTGTCAGGGCAGTTCTGCTTCCATGTCCATTCAATCTTGGACATTACTACTGAGACTGTGATGTGGACACCTGTCCTCTGCAGGACTAGACTAAAACCACCAGGGCACTTGATTACTACATTACTGGGTATAGTATAGGTAGTGAATAGACCATCTCATTTTGCAAAAGCTACTAGATGGCTGTAAGGGGTGATAATGAATTACTGATATGATGTAGGTTGAGTATGAATTGAAGATCTAGAGATGAGAAGCTTCAGGTTTCCTTATCAATGTACAGTAAATTTCTTCTATAATTCTGTGATTTCCAAGACTGACAGAGGGAGCCCCCTTTTAAAGACTTGCTCCTTTTGTGATGCCCACAGGAAATGAACCAAGTCAAATGTTAAAAAACCCTCAAACAGCTCCCAAATTATTCCATCCCTTAGAGCTAGCCCAGTTCCAATCAGCTTGCAAGATCTGCATGGCAGGGGCTGCCTCCATTTTGAGTGAAAGCATGAGGCCCTTTTTTCATCTCAATATAGGGTTAAAAGTGACATTAGAGTGGCACAGAGGCTTTGTATTTGTCTTCTGGAAAGGGGTAAATTTCACCCTTTGTGCCTTGTAACCGCACCAGGAGAGTTGTTGGTAAATAATAAATAATAGCAGGAAATTTAGATCCTTTTCCCTTCACTTGCTAACCTTTTACCTTGCTGCACTCAATTATTTTTGGAAGATGCATAATCAACTAATATTGTAAATTTCAGTGTTCCCAGGCCAGATTAGAGAGGATTTAGCATTAAGGGGTGGCAGCCAGTCAGTCCATTGCACATTTTTAACGTGGAAATATTCCTAAAAGAAAAAAAAAAAGGTGGAAGAAGGCAACAGCCTTTGAAAGCTGGACATCAGGTGGGAGCACAGAGAAGGGTGAGGAGCAAAGTCAGAGAGACCGTAAAAAGTGTAATTGCAGACTGAAGCATTTTTACAAGTCGACTAATGCCCAAATGGTCCAATTAATTGTTGCAGAGAGCAATGGGATTGGTGGCAGGGAGAAGGTGCTAGTGAATGGTGTTGGAATCAAAGCACTGGAGATGGAGTTTTCTGTTTTATACACAGAAATACTACAGCACTAACAGTGGTAGTAATGCAAGCTTCCCCATGCACTCCTGCTGCTGTGCTTCTGACCTGATCTTCTGGGAGCACTTCTAAGAATGAGACTCCTTCATCTCATTCAATCCTTGACCTTTCTTCTGAGGACTGCCCACAAGAGTGTCAATTAGTGCTAATTGTAAGAGGTTTATTTTGTCATGTGGCCACCTGTCCACTAGGAACTGGACTGAGACTACCAACAGATCCTAATGAACAGCTGTCAGACAGTAGCAACTTCCAGTCACGGATGCCCAGGGCTGGATTTGAAGAGCAAGTTAAAATGAAAGGCAAACTGAATGGTTTCAATTTTTAAAGTGGTAGCATTCCTTGCAGAAGATATTTCCCAACAATTAGTAGTGTTGCCAGCATAACTAATCTTTTAAAAGAAAGATAAAGATGATTTTTTGTTTAGCTAATTAAATTACACCATCTCAATAATTCCAATATTTGTATTAAAGAGTGTAATTCAACAAAGTCACTAATGAGAACAACTCTCAAAGGGGAATATATTTTCACATTGATGCTCACATATAACTTCCATATGTCTGAATGGGAATGGTACATACATAAGCATGGGAGAATATGCTGTATCACTTATACCTGATTTTTACATAGCAGTAAAAAATATTTAAGGTCAATCTGATTTCTCTGCTGGTCTTTTTATTTTAACTTAGCTTGGTGATATGCATGCTGAATTCTTTTAAAAAGGGAATACCCAGTGATGTGTGGATTAAGGGTTAGAATTACTGTGAGAACCTTGACACAACATCCAAAGATATGCCTAGGAGAACTGAAGAGATGGATTTAGTGCTGCATTCCTAACTCAAAGTCAAATAGTTCACACACACTTTTCCAGACTAGAGCCATTTAAGGAAAAGTGACTGGAAAAAATGGCACCTTTTTGGTCAACCATTTCTTCACCCTATGTGTCTTCAGAGTAATATCTGTTGACTTTAACGACAATAGTAAGTTTTTAGCTGCTTTTTGATTCTGTTGGCAGTGCAGAACCAGCACAACTGAGAGAGAGGAAGATGGATTCTATTCCTTTTTCATGTACTATCAACATTATGGTTTGCTAAATTCCAGTCAGTTACATCAGAAGCTAGTGGAATTGCAAAAATGTATTAGAAGGCCTAAATTGATTGGCAAATCTTTATTACAAGTGATGATGCGTGCGAAAGAAAGAACCCAGTTCAAATCTCAGATTCTAGGCTGAGTACTCAGGACTGGCAGTTAGAGAAACTTCCTTTTACTTGCAAATTGAATACCTGAAATACAGTAAACGAGAGAGAATAAATATAAGTCCCCAGAATGCCAGTTTTAGAATCACTTTTCACAACAGAGCTGCACTTTAACTTCCCTAGATGTGTGTGTGTGGATCTCATGGGGCTAATTCAGGCTTTTGATTATAGCTAGAATGGTAGCAACTTACATGATTAAGGTTGCAGAGGCATTTCCATTCCTAACTCCTATTCTGAGTCCCTCATAACTTTCCAAAACTCCTGCCTATTGGACTAAAATTATCCAGACCTGATCTCTGCACAAAGTAGATATTTTGGAAGTTTTGAGTAAATATGGCTCAGTTGTTTTGAAGTATCAGAAGAGTGAGGAACATGTACATCCCCCACCCCCATTCTCTAAACATTCTTACAATTGTTTTAAAATACAGTTCTACAGACAGTATGGCTGGGGGGTGGAAAGTTTCAGTGTGGCAGGGAAGCTAGAGAAGTGTAGCACTGGAGCTGGGCCAGGGTGTTACTGCAGCCTTGAGGTAGTTCGCTTCTCTGTAACAAGTCAAGGAGAGGTGGAACCACAGCTCCCAGTGATCTGCTGGTCAGCCACTACCCTTTTCCCAAATTCTTCTTCAATAGGTTGAGAGGAGATGGCCCTGCAGACCTCATTCCCGTGCAGCACGGGAGATGGGACTTCCTGCCTGGGGCCATGCATCCTGCCCTCTCACTCACATAGCAGAACTATGCTGGTTCTAATGTGTTTTGGGAAATTACACAGCTGTGAAAGAGGAGGCAGGATTTGGCCTACTATACTAATCTTACTTACTAAGGAGGAATAGGTTATGTTCAGTAAAGAAAGTACAGGAAAGTCCATTCTGGTCTGGACTTTCTAATGCAGTGGTGGGCAACCTGCAGCCCATGAGGATAATCCACTGGCAGGCCTGCAGACATTGTTTACATTTCCATAGCAGCCCGCAGCTCCCAGTCGTTTCCCTCTTGTATCAATTCCTTTTTTGTGCGTGTGTGTGTGTGAGAGAGAGAGTGAGTGAATCCAATTCTTGCTCACATTTTCTGTTCCCTAAGGCCTCGTCTTTACAAACTGTTTCCAGAGAGATTCAGGATGCTGAAGCAACTGATCACTGTATAAATCTTTCAAGCCTGAGACTGTTACAATGTTATGTAGCAGAGGCTGCTAAGACTGCAGCTGTAATTTCCTGGGACAAAGAAGCAAGCTTTATCCCTCGGTAGTGTCTTTAATAAAAGAGTGATCTATTAACATTAGTAAATATTTGAAGGGTTGCAATTATTTGCTGTACATTTGTATTTATAAGAGCTTTTGCGCCAAATACCAGAAAGTACAGCTAAGTAGTTTTAGGATTTGGTCAGAGAGTGAGCAGTGGTACTTTGCTTCCAAAAAGACAGGCTGGAGAGCCCTTATAAACATTTACTTTTACTTTTCTGAGCAGGCAAAAAGAAAATTAAATTAATTTTGCCCACTTACAATTAGTTATCGCTGTAATGGAAAGTCTGATTTTTTTTTAATCTTGTGTTCTTTTAGGAAGAGACCAAAAACAGAAAAGCCAACTTAAAAAATTAGTTGTAAGCATATCAAAACAGAGTTGAAACTGAAAGTGTTTTACAGCTTAAACTATTGTGTTACTAGTGGCATTCAGTGAAATAAAGGCAATCCCAATATTGCATAATACTTTGTCTAGTACTTTTCATAAGAGGATCTCCGTGTTTAAATATACTTCTGAACCAATACTGTGGTGTAGGTAAGGCATCTATTGACCTATCTATATATTTATAGTGCACTAATTTCTATGGTATCTGAGTTCCCTCAGTCAATAATTTTGAATAATAAGATTCTACAACATGAAGGCAACTTATCATGTAGGAAAAGAAGCGTGTAGACTACTGGTGTTCTCTTTGGTGATTGGGAGGGTTTGTTGCTCTATAACGAGTGAAAAACCCTCCATGATTATTCTCTTTCATTACCTAATTTTTTGACACTGCCGGTTACTAGTTTTCTTTTCCTTTTAAACAAGTTATCTCACACTTTAACAGACTGTCATAACTCACTTGAATTATCACACTTCTCTGAGTAGCTGATGTGACAGGCTGATTTAGGGCCAAATTCTGCCATCAGAGCCACATGGTGTTCCTTTGTTCTATTAGATGTGAAGCATCTTAAAGCAGACACCTCATTTAGGGCCTGATCCAACGTCTATTGATATTAATGGGAAAATACCCATTGACTTCAGTGGTCTTGGGAGCAAGCATTTATTTTCCAGACTACTAGATTGTTTTCTTGACCATTCTTGTGGGAATTGATCACACACAGACAAATCTTGGCCAAAATTAAGTGGATTTACTCTTTTCCCCTGAGGAAGAACCGGATTCTGGTTTGGACGAGTAAGTCACAACTAATCTTATACTGAGTAATATGCAATTATTATAAATTAGCATTATTTCATAGCCCAAACTGCATGTTAGATGCTTTTGAATTCTCTCAGCAGCACACGGATGAGCAAAGCACTTCGGCTAAAATAGAAGCATCTTGAACCTTCATTCAAAACAATCCCAAATGGATTTTTTTTTTGAGGTTTGAATAAGTTTGGTTAATGTTAAGAAGTGCATCTATTTTTCATATTTCACACCCCATCTACACATTTTGATTCTTACTAGAGCCAAAAATTCCAGAATGCGGGGAGAAAGGCTGCTCTTACCACTGTTTCTAGCTCTGGTGGAAGAGGAAAGGACTGAAAATGTCACAAGAGAACTTGCCTGTTTGATATTTCTCGCTGACATTTGTAGAATCTATTGATCTGATTGTTTTCAAAGCTGCAGAGCACTCACAACAATAACTGAAGTCAGAAGGAGCTGTGGGTGCCCAGCGTCTTTTGAAAATAAGGTAAAAGAGATTCAGTACTATGATGAGGGGTTCACCCCACACAGGGCCAGAAGGGTTAAGAAGGCGAAGTGGGCCAATTAACTGCCCAGGCTGCACTTGGAGAAGGAGACAGGGAGCTGGGATTTAAGTAGAATAGGCTCAGCTGGGCAGGAAGAGGACAGAGCCTATATAAGCCAGGAAGCTGGCAACAGAAGGGGGCTGGAGAGAAAGAGTCTTCAGTTACTCCTTGGGAAAAGGGGTGTGTGTTAGGGGCTAGCGGCAAATAGCCTACAATTATTTCCTGGGAGGAGGGAATGTGGCTTGGCAAGCCCAGAGCAGGGGGTGACTCAGAGAGGTAGGCAAGGCTCGGAGGAAAGAGCAACAAGGTATGGGGTAGGTGAAACCTGGGCTGCCAGTGAGTACCCTTGAGCTGGGACCCGGAGTAGAGTGTGGGTCCGGGTCCCCACTTCCAGTTGCTGATGAAGTGGGACCAGCAGGGCAATGAGCAGGAAAACTGCCTGAGCCCATTTGTCAAGAAGGACTTTGAAACCCTGGAAGGCAGGAACATGTATGGTGACCTGGCTAGAGGGAGGAGGCTGGAGTGAGAGGGGTCCGCAGTGTGAAAAGACAAAGGGAAAGATGCCGCTGGGGAGGGCTCAATGCATGGTCAGAGCTAATCAGTGGGATGTGCCCCCAGCGATGAATGCATCCTATGACAACTACCCAAAAGTTAAACTGCTGAGTCTTCATGTATCATGAGATTCTGCTGAGATTCATGTATCACTACGACAGATCTGTCCATATATTTCTGAATTTAAACACCTGCAATATAAATACCAATGTCTTAGGCTGAGAGAGAATCTGAGGTTTGATTCACTCTTTGAAACAGACTGGACTGTAGGAATTCTCTCTTTGCCATGTTGAGTTTGAACTGGAGATGGGACATCTAGGAGGGGTATTAAACAGTGAACTATAGGAAACTATTATACTTTTTAAACAGAAAGAAGAATCATATACTTTCAGTTTGAATTATTTTTTATTTTAGATTAAAATAATGAAAAGTCCTAAGTGACAGATCACGTGTCTCTTCTGTAGCATGTTGAACCAGTCCTGCTTTCCAGAATGGCAGCTGCCTCTCCATACAGCCACGCTACTTAGTTTTCCACATATTGCACCTTTACATTTCTAAGTTGTAACATAGCTACATCCCAGAGACGTAGCTGAAGAGATGAGGTAAGAGAAGCAGTGTTATGAGTCAGCCGACTAGTGATGAGTCACCCAAGGATAGCTCCTAGAGAGAAACGGGAAAAAGCAGAGGAGAAACACGTGGGGAATATGACTAGAGAGGAGAGAGGAAGTTGAGCAGCCAAGCATACAGTGTGATGATTGGAGTGACAGGAGAGCAGAGAGTCTCTAAAGTCTCGGGAAGAGAAACCGGGATTGATCACCTGCATCAAAGGAGGTGAATGGATCAAAATGATGAGACTAGAGAAGAGGCCCTGGTAAATGTAACTTTTAAAATACTTTAGGTAAAGAGAATGAGAAAATGTGAAATCTTCATATTTTCTCAAAATCCTTTTTGAAAAGGCAGCACCCTCCAGTAAACATGAGTGCTTTAACAGGGCCCACAAATCCTACTCTGGAGCAAATTTTTACACAGGAAATATAGAGTTAAGAATTTGGGGCCAAATTCTGAGCTCAGATGCATAAGCATAGTTCCCAATGACATCAATGGAAATTACATGTGTGTACCCCGAGGCAGAATCTAGCTTCAGACTCTGGATATGGATGTCTTATTCAGATATCAGTGTTTGAAAGCTGAATCCAACACATCACTTTTGTTCTGTATCTCTCCACTTTTCCTCCTGTGTACCCATATGTTGGGTTTTTTAAACATAATTGTGGCAAAATTTTAAACATCAGATATAACCACAAGGAAGTAAAATCTCTCTTGATGAAAAGCACCTCCCTGTCTTTTTGCCATGGGAATACCATCTTTGGCCACTCCAGGAGTTTTCTGGAGACCTTTGTCTGTTTCCCTCCCTGTCCTCATGCACGGCCTTCGCCTCTTCGCTACTTTCAGGGTTGTTTTTTTTTTTTTTTTTTTTTTTTTTTTTTGAAGACTGAAATGAGGTCAATGAACATTTCATCACGAGTTTTGCTTTTTCTCCTTCTCAGGTTAGCCAGCTGCTGAGCCATTGATAAAAGCCCTGTCCTTAAGGGTCTGGCTAGTGCAGGTGCTGTGAGCTGTGGGAGTACAGAAAAACACAAGTTGTGATGGTTCATATTCCAGAGAAGCAAAGCTAGCATTTTTATATGCTTTTCTGACTCTCCCTCCCTGAGATTATTCCCAGCGTCCGGGGTGGGAGGAATTCTGAGATGGTAAGTGGTGTGAGCAGAGAGGAATGCTGTACTGGGATTTTTGTCAGTGTAGTCTTTGGCTTTGCTGTTGTGCCTTGGAGACTTTATAGGTGTGGATGGTGGATTGGGAATTATGTTCCCAGTCTGGCTTTGTTTTGCTGTGCCTTGGAAGTGCTTGTAAGGTGTTGGAGGGATCGGCAGGTGAGATCTGGGGCAAGCTGGATAGAAATCCCCTCTATATCCCCGTTAGGCTGTCCTGACTCTTGATGATGTTACACTGAGGTGGGTGACAAGGAAGCAGAGACTGGCCTTATCAGGGGTGAAAGTAACTCTGGACACTAACTGGGCTGGGCTGGCTCTGGCCCCTGGAAGGGGCGGGGCCTTGGGCAGAGGGGGCAGGGCTGCGGGGTCAGCATCCCCAAGCCAGTCCTTCCAGGCCGCTTGGCCTGTGCCGCCGGGGTTCCAGTGGCGATTTAAAGAGCTGGTGAACGTGGATGGAGCAGATGAGGAGATGGGGGAAAAATAGGTGGATGGGTATGTGCCCCCCATGCCATGGGCCTAAGAACGTCAATAGTAGCAGCTTTATCATGAAACAGAGGCTGGTTGCCTGACCAGAGCAGTTGCCATTTTGGAAATTTATGGCAGGGCTGAATGGACAGCATGGCCCTTGACTCAGACTCCCAGCTCACATCTGCCTAAAATGACTCTGGCACCTGGAAGAGAAGTTAACATGGCAGAATAGCATGATAATAAAAAATTGTAAAGACAGATACTTGCATAGTATCATCAAAATGTAGGGTGGAAAGAAAATCATCAAGTACAACCCCCTGCTTGAGGCAATGAAGGAAACCTAGACCATCCCTGACAGATGGTCATCCAACCTGTTCTTTTAAAAGCTTCCAAGGATGGGGATTCCACAACCTCCCTTGGAAGCCTGTTACAAAGCTTAAGTACCCTAGTAGTTTGAAAGTTTTTCTTAATATCTAAATTAAATCTCCCTCACTGCAGATTAATCCTAATACTTCTTGTCCTATCTTCAGTGGATGTAGAGAACAATTGATCACAGTCCTCTTTATAACATTCCTTAACATGTTTAAAGAATGTTATCAGGTCCCTCCTCAGTCGTCTTTTCTCAAGACTAAACATCCCCTGTTTGTTTAACCTTTGCTAATAGATCAGGTTTTCTGAATCTTGTATCATTTTTGTTGCTTTCCTGTCTGTCTCTTTCCTAAAGTGTGGCCAAGAAGTAGACACAATACTCTAGCTCAGGCTTCACCAGTGCTGAGTTACCTCCCATGTCTTACATATGACATTCTTGTAAATATACCCCAAAATGATATTAGTCTTTTTTTTGCAGTTCTATCACATTGTTGACTTGTATTCAATCTGTGATCCACTACAACCCCAAATCCTTTTCTGCAGCACTACTGTCAAGCTAGCTATTCCCCATTTTATATTTGTGCATTTGATTTTTTCCTTCTTAAATTAAGTATAGTACTTTTCATTTGTATTTATTGAATTTCATCTTGTTGATTTCAGACAGTTCTTTAATTTGTCCAGGCTATACTGAATTTTAATCCTGTCTTCCAAAGTTCTTGCAAATCTCTTAGGTTGGTGTCATCTGCAAATTTTATAAGAACATTCTCCACTCCATTATCCAAGTCATTAATGAAAATATTTATTAGTACCAGACCCAGGACAGACCCCTGCTGGCCCACAGTAGATATACTCTTTCAGTTTGACAGTAAACAACTGATAACTATTTGTTGAATACAGTCATTCAACCAGTTATGCACCCACTTTGTAGTAATTTCTTTAGACCACATTTTCCTAGCTTACTCATGAGAATGTCCTGTTGGTCTATGTCAAAAAAATTACTAAAATCAAGATCTATCACTTATACCATTTTTCCCGATCCACTGGACCAGTAACCTGTCAAAGAAGGACATAGGCTAGTTTGGCAGGGTTTGTTCTTGATAAATCCATATAGGTTATTCTTTATAACCCTATTATCCTCTAGGTACTTAAAATTGATTGTTTAATAATTTGTTCCAGTATCTTTCCAGATACTGACTTGTCTCTAATTCCCTGGTCCTGTTCTCCTTTTTGAAAAGGGGAGGAGACATCCGGTCTGCTTGGTATCCGAGCAGAGGGAAGTAAACAGGCAGATCTGTAACAGTCACCCACAAAGCAGTGTGGGATAGCTGTTGGAGGATTTTCAAAAATAGTGTGCAGTAGCTTTGAATACACATGAACAACAGAGTGAACTAACTCAATTCACAGCAAAGTTAGTTCACTGTATGAAGACTCCAGAGTTTGTGATATATGTGGAGTTAGTGCACTTTACTGAATTGCTTTGTTTATATGCAAATGTTTTCAAACTGGATTCACTCAACTTAATCCAGTATAATCCCTCTATATAGATAAACCCTCTGTTAAAGTAGAGAGTGGCCTACTTCACTTTCTTATATTCTCCTACTAGTAACTTCTTGATACGCTCCTCTTTTCTAGCCTCTTTTTGTGTGAATCACACTAGTGCCGACTCCCCTAGTTTCAGGCAGCCAAATTAAAAAGATAATATGGGTGGAGGATGTACATTACATGTTGGTAAGTGGATATGATCCTAAGGGCCTGACTCTCATGTTTCACTAAGGCCTTTTGCACCCAACTGACAGCATAAATGAGCATTGAAGTAGATATAAATTACATTTTGTGACCACTTTGTGGCCCTTAATGCTGCCAGAGTAGTATAAGGAGCCTCAGTGTAACTGAGAAGTCAATCAGTAGAGTCAAGATAAATCTCAGGAGGCCTGATTTTTCACTTCTGTGCACCCTGTTTAGGTACTCATGCCTGTGATAATACAGTAGGAAGCATGACCATTCTGATTTGACAGTGCTTTGCACAGTTAAATGACTACACACGTGTAAGGAAAATCAAGCCCTGGGAGTCTAAATTCATAGATTCCAAGGCTAGAAGTGCTCATTGTGATGATCTAGTCTGACTCCATCCCCATATAAAACAGGCCATAGGACTTCCACTTTCAAACTAGAACTTTACAAAAAATGCAATCCTGATTTAAAAATTTCCAGTGATGCAGAATCCACAACAATCCTCAATGTTTTTGATAAAGCTTGATAATGTTCACTTTCAAA
This sequence comes from Dermatemys mawii, assembly GCA_007922305.1. Lineage (NCBI taxonomy): Eukaryota > Metazoa > Chordata > Testudines > Dermatemydidae > Dermatemys > Dermatemys mawii. The sequence goes on along the minus strand of ML677333.1, from coordinate 49,697,305 downwards.
CATTAGTGCCTTATTTCCTGAATCCCAAACCTCTCATCCTCAGCCGGAGCTTCCCCTCGCCCCCGTGCCCTGAAGGAGCCTGGAGCCTCCTTCACACACTGAACCCCTCAGCCCCAGCCTGGAGACACCCCCCCGCCCCGCATCCTGAACTCTTCATTTCTGGCCCCACTCTGGAGTCCATATGCCCAGCTGAAGCCTTCACCCCCTCTCACACCTCAACCCCCAATTCTGTGAGCATTCAAGGCTTGCCATACAATTTCCATAACCAGATGTGGCTCTCAGGCCAAAAAGTTTGCCCACCCCTATGTTATACTGTTCTCTGCTAGACAGAAGAGCCCATTATCAACCCCCACCCCAGGTAGGTACTTACTGGCTGTATTCATCTCATCCCTAACAATCTCTTTGTTAAAATAGACTAAGCTCCTTTTCTTGCTCTATAAGGCATGTTTCTTAAATCCTTGAATCATTCTCATAGCGATTCTCTGAACCCTCTCTAATTTATCAACATCCTTCTTGTATGGAGGACACCGGAACTGGATACAGTATTCCAGGAGTGGTTGCACTAGCACCAAATACAGAGGTAAAAGAACCTCTCTACTCCTGCTCAAGATTACCCTATTTACCATTCAAGGATCGCATTAGCTCTTATGACCAGAGCATTGTACTGGGAACTCATGTTGAGTTGATTATTCACCATGACCCCCAAATCGTTTTCTGTTATTGCTTCCCAGGATAGTCTCCCATCCTGTAAGAATGGCCTATGTTCTTTGTTCTTGGATGTGTACATTTACATTTAGCCATATTAAAACACACATTGTTTGCTTGCACACAGTTTAGCAAGAGACCAGATCACTGTGTCAGTAGCATGTCCTCTTTGTTGTTTTGTGTAAACTTTATCAGTGATGATTTTATGTTCTCTTCCAGGTCATTGATAAAAATGTGAGATAGTGTAGGCCCAAGAACTGATTCCTGCTCAACAAAAACGTTGGTGTAACGTGTTGTGAGGAGGGGCTGGAGGATTATGTAAATTTCACCAATTTATACACTCTTGGCAGAGCAATTTAGACTTACTTAAATTCACCTATAATTGTTTCCAGATGAATGCTGGAAAAGCTTCTTATGTAACAGAGCAGGCCTGCACAACTCGGAAAGCAGTGAGGGCCATATTACTGCAAAAAAACCCCAGCTGTGGGCCGAAAAGCCCCGCCCTCGCCCTGCCCCCATCTCCTTCCCCCCACACCACTGCTTGGCTTGCCCCACCCCTACTCATCCCCCGCGGGCCGCACATTGAGCCCATGTGGGCCGCATGTGGCCCCCAGGCTGCATGTTGTGCAGGCCTGTGATAGAGTGATGCATGTCAGGCAGTTCTGTATTCTCATGGTGCTAGTTTCTTTGTATTATCGTTAAAAGTTTACCTAAGAATAGATAGTTTTGCAAGCTGAGTTTTGCAGTCTCTTGCTGCTAGTGCATTTAAAACTGCAATCCACAAGGTGGCACAAGCAAGTTTATCAGAATAATTTGAACATATGCCTCTTCCTGGACTGCAATAGACTTTGGGGGGTAAGGTGAGAATGGAGCCGCACCATGTTTCTAATAAATCAAGATACTGTCTTCAAACTTTGTCCTCATTCCAGCTAATATCTGTGAGAGCACGTTATCATTTGACAAGAACCATGTGTTTTGTTGAGACATGAGCAGTCATGAGCAGCACAGTGCTGTCTTTTGTACTTGTATTTCCGTAGGAAATTGTTGCAAAAGCAAGCTTTGTTTTACTCTGCTGTTCACAGACTAAAATGGAAGCAACAGCACTGTCAAAATGTTTCATTACTAGTAATGAGTGGGCTATAAGGGTGCAGACAGGAAGAAGACACACATTGACAGGCAGAGCTGGTTTAATGGTCTCTGATTTCTAGTGATGGTGGTGGGCAAAGCTTGTTGACAATGCAAAACCAGTTTTCACAAACATCATTCAGATTCCAAATGGCTGTTTGTTTTGGTGATGATTATTTGCTATTCCTGAATATTTACAAGGGTAATGACTGTCATCTTGGTCATTGTAGGGGTATGAGCTTGGGCCTGCCACAGCATGAATCTCAACAGCCTGAATTAAAGGACTATGTCCCCTAGCTGGCATCTGGGAGACTCGTTATCTTCGGTGGATCTGATGCATAACACACATCAAACGATGCTATACACGAGGCTGGATTTTCTTTTCACGAGTGGCTGGGGAATTGCTATTCATATGATTACTCACATTCACTCGTAAACAGGGGCACTATCATGGGAACAACGGTATGTACTACTCATTATTTGTTGTTCATTATTCTCATGTTTAAAAGTTTCAGGCACGCAGTCAGTGAACAGAAATAAAACCATGTGATGTAGTCGACTACAACAGGGCACTAGGCCTTGGGAGGCATGCATATGTCCTGCTGTGTCTGTTACGGTCTTTTATAACTGGGTACGGTAGTTCAGATCACACATTTGCTCCTAGTCAGGAGAATATCTGCTGCTGTGTGGATCATCCAGTCCTTTCCCTTCCTGCCCAATGGTGGTGGTGGGGGAACGTTGGAAGCACAGAAAGCTTCATTCTCTTCTTTTCGCTTCAGATTTTGATACCACGCTCCTCCTCATAGTATGTGAATGCCCTCCAAAAACGCACTGAGCAAGGTGACTGGCACCTGTCACAAAGCAGCCTCTGTAGAGTGGCTCTGCTCTCTTTTCAGTCTCATTACTATCAGCTGGAAATACCTAGCACAAAATGGCTACTTAAGCAGGGTACTGAGTCCCTGGATATGGTTCAGTAAGAGGGTACTAATTAGAGGTGGACCTGAGCCATGAAGTTTATATCTGGGCCTGAACTTGCCCTAAGTCTGTGGGCGGTTTAGGACCTAGAGTTTTTATTCTGACCATCTGTAGTTCCAGTGTCTCTAAGAAGGGCTGATTACAGACTGGTAGTGTGTCCAAAATTGTGTGGGGTTTTATTTATTCACCAACAGCACCATGTTAGTTTTGGTCCATGTTTCACTAGTGTATTGATAGGAAGGAAAGGAACTGATGAAAAGTCGTCTTCTGTGCTCTCTATTTTTCCAAGTCCTGTTTTGTATTGTAGCTTCTTTTCCTCTAACTTGCCTTACAACTTCAGAGTGTCTTTATGGAGGAGGTTGACAGCTTTCTCTTTTGAGAAGTGAAGATCATACCCTATTTTAAGTATTTCACTTGCTAGAGCAACTCCACTTTCATCTTACCGTTTCTGTTCCCTTCCTATTTATAGACTGTCTGTTGCTAGAATGATTCAGGATGCTGAAGCAGTTGATCGCTGTATAAATCTTCACAGTAAATATAATAAACATCTCTGAGGGTAGAGATGCACTGCCCAGTTATCACACATTAAAGCAAGCAAGCCATGGAAACTTAAATTTTGGGAACTGGATGATGGTGCCAGTAATGATGGTTTGTTTAAAATATCAAATTACATTATTTTAGTCTTTATGTAAAGTGCCAGATTGACAGACTTGGAGACCTGTCCACAGAACAGGCATAACATGGGCAGTGGAAGCACTACAGTGTAGTAGCTGAATGTTCCATGACTATAAATGCAAGCCAGAATTTAAGGAAACCTTGTGTGATTTCACTAGCTGGCATAGGCTGTTAGCCAGTCTTGAAGCTAGAGAGCGAGAGAATTACAGGATCTGTTTGTCTAGCAGCCTCAGTAAAGAATCCTTTTCATTTTCATTACAAAAAAATCCCTTTCTGTTCTCTACCACTAGAGTCACTAGACCCACTAGTGGATTCAACCATAACATACACAAGCCAGTGCTAGAAGTGAGAGGTAGTTTAAGCTTCATGCCATCTTATTTAGACTTGATTTAGTCTTTGATGCATCTGACAAGATTTCCAACAAGAGTGCTATAATGAATATCTGTCCAGCAGGGATTGGACTGGAAACACCAACTCATTTCACTGGTTCTGGATTGAGATCACCAACTAATTTCACAGTGACCACTGGAAAGACATGTGGATTGTATTTGAACCAGTGACCGTCACCTAGAGGTGAAAAATTCTATATCTTCCAGTCCCCTGGGTTATGCAATCTCTGAGTTCTTTTTAATATGCACAAACAGTATAAAAACCAACCAACCAACTCCAAATCCAAAAGTGCTGAAAGACTGTGAAAAGGTGCCAGCTTCATTAGCACTGATTGCACTTGCGTTTAACCCTGTGCTCTAAAAGATCTTTCAGGGCTTACAGGAAAACTGCTGTAATAGAAACAGCACTGTCTGTACAGGTTTATTTCTGTGCACTGATTATTAGAGGTCAAGGTCTTCCCCATTTCTCCTTTGCTTGGCTCTTACAGTAGCCAAGTCTATACTTTGTAGAGCTGCTTTGCAGATGCAAGTAAAGCTCTTCATGCATATGTGCACACAGTGATGTTGCACTCCACAATGCTTTATAGAAATATTCTTATGAATGTAAATATGACATAACTGGAATATGTTTTATGCTATATAAGTCATGTTATGTATCTTTGCAAAGGTTATGTTCTACTGAATATATCATCCTATTCATATGCATGTATCATTTTTAAATCTGAAGTTATGAATGTTGGCTCTATGCTCGTATTTAAAATGTTTGCTGTAGGAAGCACGAGACAGATTTGGTCAGCATAGTTTAAAGGGGTTATTCCAGTAATTGGGAGTACTTAAATAAAAATGAGCATTGAAAGATGCCAATCCACATCTGAGCTTTCCTGGGAACATCCAAACTAATAAGTGAGCAATGGTGGTGTCCTGTAAAGAACTGAGCCAGGCATGGACATGTGACTTGCCCATGTGACTCCAAAACACCATCTTGTAGCTGTGATTCTGTACAGGGAGAGAGAGGGGTTTCCACCCATGAGAGAGACTATATATATCCCTGGAAACCTCTCCATTTTGTCTTCAACTGGCTCAAGAGAGAGCCTCTCTACCCCAAAGAGATGCTTGAAAAAAACTGTAACAAAGGACTCTAACTACAAGGGTGTGAGTGATTGCTGGACCCAGACTAGGAGGAAGTCTAGTTTGTAAAGAAGCTTATTGGAACATCTCTAAGGGTGAGATTTATCTGCATTTAGTTTCTTACTGTATTAGGCTTAGATTTGCATGTTTTATTTTATTTTGATTAGTGATTTACTCTGTCTGTCATTACTTGAAAGCCACTAAAATCCTACTTTTTATATTTAATAAAATAACTTTTTACTTATTAATTAACTCAGAGCAAGTATTAATTCCTGGGGGAGCAAACAGCTGTGCATATCTCTATCAGTGTTATAGAGGGCGAACAATTTGAGTTTACCCTGTACAAGCTTTATACAGAGTAAAACCGATTCTTTGGGGTTTGGATCCCATTTGGAACTGGGTATCTGGTGTTGGAGAGCACTTCTTAAGCTGTTTTCAATTAAACCTGCAGCTTTTGTGAGACGTGGTTCAGACCGGTGAACGTGTTTGTAGCATGCTAGCGTGTCTGGCACAACCAGGCAAGGTACTGAAGTCCCAAGCCAGGGAAAACAGGCTCAGAGGTAGTCCCAGCGCATCAGGTGGCAGCCCCAAGGGGGTTTCTGTAACTCAACCTGTCACAAACACATTCAGACACATATTATAAATCACCAAAGCAAAGGAACCCAACAAAATGCTGAATATTTTTAATTAATATGCAGCATGGTGATGAAAACCTCTAAAATAAATAACATAAATTAGAAACAAAAGCTGGACCATATCAGGGACTCAGCTATTTTCTGGAAGACACAAAGAGAAGAACTACAAATCAGTAGCAGGCAAAGGCAATACAGGGTACTGGCCTTTTATTTTTGTGTTCTCTAAACATCAACTACGCAGTCCAGAGTAATCTGCACTAGCTTGGAGAAGGGAAAATTAAGTTTGAAGAGACTGAGCCTAGACTGGTAAACTTGTCCTTTTTCCATGCAGTGTTTCCTTGTTTAATATATGGAGTATACCTATCAGTTTAGGCTTGTCAAGTGAATTAGGCAGCCTCCGTGCAAAATACTGTCATCAGTTGCAATGTTAAATTAGTGTTTTTTCTCCGAACCTGAGTACCTGGAGTCATATTGTGACATGAGTATCTCAGCTTTCATTTAACAAGAAAAAAAAATAAGTTTGTAGACCTCATGGTTATTAGTTAAGCTGGAAAACTGAAAACTACACAAAAAGAACCCTAAATTTATTATTTTTCTAAAATGTCATAAGTTTTTGAGGCCTGGCTCCTGATTTTGGACACTTGCGACTATCAATACTAACATAATTGGTCATGTCTTCTTGCACTAAAATGAGAAAAAGTTATAGAACTCATAGGATACTAGATATTTATATTATAGCAATAGGTAGCATTTCTTTAAGTCATTAATTCACCATCTTTTGTTCTTGTACAGAGCATTGCCTTTAGTCCTCAAGCAGCAATAGTAGTCTTTTGGACCAGATCTTGTCCATTGTTCCAAGCCAGGGACGGCTCTAACTTTTTTGCCGCCCTAAGAGTGGCACTCAGGATGGCATTCGGCGGCGTTTCTGCAGGAGGACCACCAGTCTCTTGGCTTCAGCATATCCACTGCCAAAATGCCGCCGAATCCGCAGGACGAGAGGACCTCCCACAGAAACGCTGCTGGAGGCCGCCTGACTGCGCTGGTGCCTGGAGCCACCCCTGCTCCAAGCTACTTAGGACCTGTTTCAGGAGGTTTAGCAAGACCCTTCTAGGTGCAGTATGCAACAGTGAAAAATGATTCAGAGTAACCATATGCTTTATAGCAAACCACAAAGGGTGAAATCCTTGCTCCCTTCAAGTCAATGGCAAAACTCCTATTGACTTCGGTGGGGCCAAAATTTAACCCAGTGTCTGTGTCTTGCATTCCAGAAAAGGGTCAGGTGAGGACAACTGACAAACCTGCTGCTTCTCCTTGGGATCCTGCTGCCTGTCAACCATCTTCCCCTTTTGTCTGCTTATTCCCACACAATGTTTGTCTTTGCTATTACGCACTTTTGGCGTATTGAAATGGAGCACAAAGTGCATCCCAGGGAAAAGTAATGGAATAACATAAGCACTAAATACCAAAATTAAATCACAAAATCCACCTAATCATAGAACAAAACCAATAGGAAATTCTTGGTGGTAAGATTTTGTTAGACAAGTTTAAAAAGCCTCGTAATTAAGACATGCAGCCATAACTTTTGGAAAATCATAGTGTCTCTCTCAGTGCCTGGAATATGAGTGAGATCAAGCAGTAGATCAGGGGTGGGCAAACTTTTTGGCCTGAAGGCCACATTGGGGTTGCAAAACTGTGTGGAGGGCTGGGTATGGAAGGCTGTGCCTCCCCAAACAGCCTGGCCCCTGCCCCCCATTCTGCTCCCTCCCACTTCCTGCCCCAAGACTGCCCCCATCAGAACTCCCAACCCATCCAACCCCCCACTGCTTGTCCCCTGACTTTCCACTCCCGAGTCCACCCACCCTAACCACCTCCCCGGGACCCCACCCCCTACCCAACCCCCCTATCCTGTGACTGCTCCCCTCAGAATCCCAGACCCATCCAACCCTCTCCCGCTCCTTGTCCCCTGATTGCCCCCTCCTGAGACCTCTTCCCAACCCTAATGACTCCCCAGGACCCCAACCCCTATCCAACCCCTCGGGTCCCTATCCTCTGACTGCCCCAAACCCTATCTACACCCCTGCAGTCTGACAGGCCCCCCCCCCCCCGCAGGCTCCCACGTTTATCCAATCCCCTCCTTCCCTGTCCCCTGAGGCCCCTCATCCAACCCCCCCGGCCCCAGCCCCTGGCCCTTTTACCACGCCTCTCTGAACAACATGTCTGGCTCCAGCCAGACACGCTGCTGTGCTGATCCACAAGATCCACAGCCCCACCACATAAAGCGCTGCCCGCGTGGCACACTGAGGCTCCAGAGGAGCGGGGAAGGCGGGGGAGGGGCTGTGGCTCTCCTCCCCAACCAAGAGCTCAGGCAGGCCGGACAGGATGTGTCTGCGAGCTGGATGTGGCCCGTGGGCCGTAGTTTGTCCATCCCTGAAGTAGATAGAGTGACAAAAAGGTTGGTTCTGGACATCTGAATGAGAGACTTGATTGCATTGCTAACCATCATTAAAAGAGGGTAGATATCAATCAGTGAAAATGGCAAGGTTCTTTAGAACAACGTTTCTCCTTACTTCAGCCTGGAATTCTGAACTATATTAATACTTTAACTAGAAGCAGACCTGAAGCAAGCCCCTAGATCTGTGCCCCACTGAAAGTCCAGATCCGATCTCTGCGGCTCAGACTCACGTCTTCAGGAAATATGTAATACTAGATTTAGGCACACAAAATGGGAACCTCTGTTGCATGTGCAACTGCTCACATGTAAGCCATTCTCCTTCCAGAAGCCTTTTGAAAATGTGGTCCTGTAAATCACAAAATCTCAGGACGGTTTTATTTATGTATGTATGTATTTTCTGTTTCTCTCGCCATGCTGCCCCTTTTGTCTCCTCCTCACATTTATGACTCTACTTTTTGTTTCATCCCATCTCCAAAATTCCCTCTGGTTGCACTTAAACTAGGAAAAATGCTAACCACTCCTCAACATTGGTGTAAACTCCGGAGTTAACCAACATGTCATCTAACCCAGTGCTGAAAACATATCTGCTTAGAACACATACTATTGATAGCACAAGTACAGCAAAACTGCTCATATCTTTCTTATCTGTGCCTCAAATGACCTTTCTCTTCTCCTTCAAATCCCTCTTCAGAATTTCCTTCTTTTGGCTAGGTTTTCATTGCTAAATCCTGCCCCATCTACTCCTGATGCACTTGTCCAACAATGTAAATACTGGAACTAATAAGAGAGATGTAGATGAAATCACCTGGATCTTTTATTACTGAAACTCTCCTTCTTCCCTATCTTTGTAGGCCATCACTGCTTGCTGTGTTATCTCTAATTTAAACGTAAGCCCCCTTGTGGCAGGTGACCTTATCTTCATTGCCTCTGTAATGGGTCGTGTAGCCCTATCAGCATTATTTATTATTGACTGGACTGACTTACTCTCCATTTCAACCCTCCCCCGCAAACTCCTATAAAATACGAACTTACCAAATATGTAAAACTGAAGTAAGCTCAGAGAAAATAAACAACCATCACCACAAGATGGGAGCTCACATTTTGACTCCTCACACTAGAACACAGTAAGCAGGAAGATGCCTCATGGTGCCATGCTGTCTCTGGGGTGTGTTTTTGTTTTCCCCAGTACATCCAGGAACAATCTTGTCGTCTTATACCGGCTCAAAACCTAAAGCGGTTTCCAGCCACGCACCTACTCAACACTAACCTGCATTCTTTATAGACCCTGTGGGGATTTATCTGCACCACACGAGCTTTGTATGTGGCCCATATTTTCATTCAGTAAAATCATATGTAGATACCTGAGCATACACGGTGAAAACAGCATGAATAATGGAAACGTTAATCCTTGTTTTTCAAAAATTAGATTACAAAAAAAAAGATAAAACGATAATCACTCCCTAGTTCTAAATAGCCTAGATGGTGTCTAGACCTTCCCTCTAATCATATTCAGTGGCTTTTCCAATCTTAGCTGGATAGAAGGGGTTGCCTATGCAGATCCACATTCTTCGATACTGCATGGGTCACCTTCAGTCACCTTTCATGTCACTTGAAGAATTAGTTTAATCATAACAGATAAAGTAAATGCCATATAACGTAAAATTAAATTAAATGCTATATGCAACAACGAAGATAACATTATGACATATCCATCATGCTTCTTTATCTGTGAGTGCACAGATAAACAGAAAGATTTATAAGGCTGGAATTATTTTATTGCTAAAACAGAAGCTGGCAATATTGAATTAAACTTCATATGTTTGTCAAAGGCTTTGCAGAAAGTAGTTAGCATACACACTGTGCAGCTCTTACAAAGGCATAACAGATTCCATTGTGGAAATCCAAAATGTTGTATGTTTCAGGGGATGCAGCCTTATGATACAGAACAAAATTATCCTGTGCTCTAGGTACTCAAGTAACTTATATGGTGACTGCATAGGTTTTACTTTAGAGTTTCCATTTCAGATGGCAAAGTTTGGTATTTTCCAGTGATGTTGTAGCCATATTGATCCCAGTTTAGTTGGCAAATATTCACAATAGCACCATGATACAGTATGCATGATAATTGCACAGTAAATTATATTGAATTATTATTTAGAAATTACTATGCAAACTGCAGTCTGGTTTCGAGGAATGAAATCTTCCTGTATTATAATGGAAGCATAGTTAAAGTTGCAATTAGGTTCCATTTTTAGGTCCCCATATAATGATGGCTAGGAAACTTCATTTGGTCTGAAAATGGAAGGCAAGGGAGAATTCTACTGCAAACTTTGCAGAAAACTAACAATTTTTGAGTGACAGAGAATTAAAAATTAACCTATTTACCTGAACCTGAAATGTCTCCAAAAAAGGAAATGGAGAAGAAACTTGGTTACTAACTAGTAAAAAACTAGGTTTGCTACTAAACATTAAAATTGAAAGACCCGTATCAATTATTGTGATTATTATTGATATTGCAAGGAAGCCTAGGAAACTCAGTTGTAAACCAGGACCCCATTGTGCTAGGCACTATACAAACACAGAACAAAAAGACAGTCCCTGCACTGAGACGCTTACAGTTAAAACTACCTAAGTATTTAAAAGGGTGTAATGACCAGTTATAGGAAGGTAGATAAATATTTAAATATCCTCGCATTTCATTCAATTTCTTCAATAAATGTGCATAGGCAAAATATCACATTGCACATTCTAAAAACAATCTTAACTCTGCCCTCGTGGGACAGTCTAGAAGTGCTACACGCGTGCTAATAGCAAAACAGGTATGTTAATGCTGCTGGTTTGTCTGGGTCATCCAATGTTGTGCCTTAGATGCAAGTCACTTTTGTAAGTTTCCTAAGTTCTGTTTTCTATTTCTAACATAAACACATGTTGAGCTTACACCTTGTGCTGCTTGAGCAGCAGTGCAGTTTGAAATGGGACACCTCTCGTTCAGATTCCAGCTCTTCTGACATGCATGTATTAAATTAATTTTGAATCTGTGACTTGCACTAAAATAGTATTCCTTCCAATTTTTTTGCCCAATAAGATAGCAGTTGCATCACTCACAACATTTCTGGTGAGCCAGAAACCTTTACTTATAAAATATTCTGATTTAGTATGTTGGCTTTTGCAAATCTAGTGTTGCTTGATTAATTGCACTAAACCCCTTTACTTCTTGGCCACACTGATTCACGGTCAATCTGAAAATATATAAAGAAAATGAACTGTAGCACTTTTGCTGAGAGAAATTAGGTCACATTAAGTTTTGACACCTATACGTATCATAAATTTGGAACTGAACTGTAACTGTGGATGGGTTTGTAAAAATCTGTGAAGGATCTAATTGTGGCAAATGCTTTGCAATTTTAGCAGAGGTGTCCTAGGCTTGTAAATCATAAATGGGTTCAGAGACAGTATTGTTAAAAATAGGAAAAAGTAACTGAATACCCATGTCTGTGTATTTCTATTTTTTTGGCCAGCAGGGGGTAGTCTGACACTGGACTTCTTTTTCAAAGAGCAGATTCTTAATCTTCAGTCATTTAACTGTCTTATAGGTGAAGAAGAACCATCTGAACCAGGATAGATCTCACTTCCTTGATGAATCAGACCTGCCACTCAAACCACAGTATTAAATGGTATTAGCACAAAGGCAACCACTCAGCTATTTTAAACTGTGTCTTTTTAACTGCAGATAAAAGAAATGAAAGCTAGTAATTTATCTTCGGTATGTGAGTTTTAGGCTTTGCCACTTCACATTTGTTCCCTCTTTCAGGCCTCTTATTCCTTTTTGTGGTGTTTTCTTCTTTTTTGTTTCTTCTCCCTCCTGTGGCCAGATTCTCAGTAGCAGAGTTTGGACAATCCTGACTAAACCCAGGAGATGGCAAGATTTTGTACTCATTGTTACTAGTTCTCCACTTGCTTAAGTGTTGTTCTGTCCCCTCCCTACCCACATTCCATTATTCCTCCCTTACTTGAACGAATGATGAGGGCTGCATTCTATTTTGAAAAGTCAGCTAGCAAAGGATGCCCACATCATCAATGAATGCAGGTTTTACCTGGTCCAGGAGCAGAGCTAAATGAGTAGATTCCACTAACATAACAATGTCTGTGTAACTAGGATAGCGGCAGTGTATCTTCAACTCTTTGTACAAGTACAAATTGAAAGAGTCATTTTGGCAGTGTGTTGATGGAGTTTCATTTTGGACCTTCTGTGGAATTTATAAACTGAGTTTTTAATGACCGAATAAAAGCAAAAGCAAAAAGGAAACTAGCAGGACTAGACAGCCATTTGGAAGTAGATGAAATATTTAATTCACTGTATCAGATAGTAAAAAGATCAAACATAGCAATGGTTTAAATAGCAAGTGTGTTGGGGAAACCTATCCTGCCATGGAAAGGAGCTGGGCATAATTATCATTTTTGTTTTTTTTTATTTCTGACTATTATGATCTTAGCAGCATTCTACAATTTTCTGGTGTCCAATATGTTGAAAGTTGGAGGATGCTTCTAATGTTATATTTTAAGACAGAAATCATAAAAAAAACAAACCCTCCTTTAAATACATGTTTGCTTGAGGTTTGCAAAGCAGTACAGTAGATTCAGACACCCATTTTCTTCTAGAACAAATAGAAGATGTGTGGAAAAAAAATCCCCTGAACTGCTTTGAAAATCCCAGCTTTTGCATTTCCACAGCCCTTTTGGTACGTGTTAGGGAGATCTGCTTGTCTCCAAAGTTTTAACTAACATTCCCCTTCCTTACCCTTCACTTTGTTTCCTCCCAATGATTGCTTCTCTTCTCTGTCCTTCCGCTTTGTGTCCCTCATCTTGAAAAGTTTTATAATCAAGTATTACTCGCTATTATTCATGCAGGCTCAATATAAGATTCTTTTAAATAGGCTATGAAGAATAGAGTTCACTCTTGGGCAAAAGGTTTCTGAGGAAGGTGACTTTATTACTCGGAGGCACTCTGCAGAATACAGATAAACTCTAGTTCTCCTAACTCTCTCTTCCTCTCCTAGCATTACCAGCACAAAGTAATCTTCACTAACAAGTTCAAATGACTATACAATTGCTGCCTTTTACTTTAGTTTCCCATAAGCATCCACTCCCCGTAATGGAACAGTTTAATTATTGCTTCTTTACAATAGTCCATGGGTGGTCAAACATACTGACCCTCCAAGCTGCATACGGCAATCTTCAGAAGTTCGAGAGCTGGGGTGTGACTGCTGGGGTTGGGACTTCAGCCCCACCCCAAGACCTCCCTCCCCATGGGGCTGAAGCCAGAGGTAATGTTGGAGGGGGACACATGGGGTCACATGCCCTCCCAGGATTTGCTGTCCCTGCTTAGTCACATGGTGCCACCAGGGCCCCTCCCAGCAGGGAACCTGCTGGAACCAGCAAGCTGGGAGCTGCACTTTGGGTAGAGGCAGTGGCAGACTGTTGGGAGCTGTGCTGCCTCTCCCTGAGGAGCCAAAGCGAAGGCCCCTCCCTGCAGCTCCCAGCTGTTTGCTGCTGCCTCTCCATGCAGAACTAACACCTGGGAGCTGAAGGGAGGAGCTGCTGAGGGAAAAAGGGGTGTGTGACTTTTGGACCTTTAAATTGTACACAGTTTGAGCAGGTACCAGTCATATCTGGCAGAAGCCCCTTGTCCCATCACAGAGCCGAAACCATGAGCTCGGCCTCCCTCCAGTCTGGTAGGAGGGGGGCGGGGGGCTGGAGTTGGGAGCTCAGGGATCCACACTATTACTTATATAAGAGCCATATGCGGTTCACAAGCCACAGTTTGGCCACCCCTGTGATAGTCCAATGAGACACTGATAAAGGCAGGGCTGCACAAAGGCATGCATATATTAATGCGTGCTTAGCTTATGTGCACATGCTGTTTTGGTATTTGTTCATGCACGTCAGCTAGGTGTCTAAAAGCTCATGTGCAAACACCTGTTACACACATGCCTATCATATATTTGGATACCTTTGCAAATGCATGCATCCGATTGCACAGACTTTTATCTTTGAAAAATTTGCCTCTGTGCATCAATACTGTATTTTCTTTTTTATTATTTCAAACAACCATTTTAAAAGGATTTTACTGTCAGTATTGTTGCTGCCACTAGTCAGACTTTATGCTCCAGGCTCTCTTAAGTCACTCAAGGCGTAGGGTTGCCAACATATTTCAAAAATAAGGGATTGTTTTCTTAGCACGCCCACTCACCACTCCTCCTGATATTATCATTGTTAGCAATAATAATAATAATGAATAAAGGACTATTCTGCTCCACTACCTGGGGTATTTCTTGCTGCTTATTTTGCAGCACTCGACAATTCCAGATCTTGGTGTACGGAGACAAAAAAATAAGGGACGTCCCTTGTAATAAGGGTCTACTTGCAATTCTACTCAAGGGAGAGGCAATGTTTCCTATTAATGTCTGATTACAGTTGCTGCTATGGGAAAGATTAGTGTACAAATAGTGTATAAGATCAGTGTATAAGTAGTAGAGTCTGGCAGGGAAAAACCCAGTACTATATTTGGTTATTATTGGTAGGGGCTGGGCAATGCTGAGAGAGGCGGTATGGTATGGTAATAGGAAATGCAGTGTTAATAATTGACATGGTGTGAGTACAGGAGTGGAAGCCAGGAACACTCGAATCCTAAACCCAGTGCTCACACCAACTTTTCCTGTTGCCTTTAGCCAAGTCACTGAGAGGGTGATTTTCAAATGTGCTCAAGTGGCTTAGGAGCACACATTCCTCTGGCTTTCAATTGGATATATGATTTTAAACCTCTTTGCACTTTTGCAAATCTCCTATAAATCACAACCCAGGTTTCCTCATGTGTAAAATTAAGATCATAGTTAGACCTGAGCAAATGATTCAAGGTTTGCATTGCATAAGTTCCGTTTGTGAAAAGCATCCGCCCAGATTCATGCCCCAGTTTTAAACTCTGGCAGAGGTTCACTTGTTTTGGAATGGGTTCAGGTTTCTAGGTAAACTGTTTGCACAGACCTAATAACTCATATACCCATTCTACAGGAATATTTGGAGGATTCATTAATATTTATAAAGTGCTTTGAAAATGCCAAGCCGTATGTTTGAGCTAAGTAGTAAGATCATTACAAAGTAGTACTGTGAATTTGATGGACTCCAAAGCATTTTTACAGCATTTACAGTAAATGTGGGGACTACCCACCCATCACTGACAGGTGGCATATATTCCATAAAGAAATGTGCTCCCTGTGTTGATCTTGCATATCTAGAATGATATTAAAAATTATTTAGATTGTAAACTCTTTGGGGCAGGGGCCATCATTTTGTTCTGTGATTTGTACAGTGCCTCGCACAATGAGGCCCCGGTCTATGACTGGGGCTCCTAGACTCTGTGATAATACACATAATAATAAAATTATAAATGAACTCATCAGCTTTTTCAATATCCTCAGTCTTAAGCTAGGATGCTAAACCAAATCCATAATATTAGTGCTATTTTTATTTTTTAAAGGACCAGTGAAGAACCCATTCATTGATCTTCTCACTGAGCTAAGAGTCAGAAAACTTTGGAATAAAGTCAGCTGCTGGAAGCCCTGTCTGGAGTACTCATGCCTTCATTTGCATTTTGATTTCTGTGATTTAACTGAAGGCACAGGTTGTCCCTGCCAAATATCCAAAGCCTACCCAGGGATATATAAGGTAGAACTGCCCAGAGCAGCCTGACTTACAAGGACTGCCACAGCAACACAACCAATGCTTCCCTAAACATTTTGTAATAAAAAATCTGTTGTTCTTTGGTCGCCAGGATTTAACAAGCCTAATCCCTAGGAGAGGTGATAAAAATTCATTAATCTAATTAAATACTTCTTATTGCCAAAGTGACTTTGTAGAGTAGCTTTGCTGAAGGATAAGTGCAAAGTAAAATGGAGTCCCAGCAGAGACACAAATGTTAGACTTGAGCAAGCTGGTACACGCTTCATTAAACTCATAATTATCCTTTGGTTCTAAGTAGCTGATAATATTTAATGAGTAGCCAAGATAATTTAAAGAAAATGTTTACTAATGAGAGACAAACAGTGCCATGGAAAGCTGATATCTGGGGTACCATAACTGTGAATCTTACCTGTATCTTGTATACAAGGGCTTATATACGTAATTTTTATGGATTTGTTTAAACATTCCTTTAAAGGCTGGTGTTAAAAGACCTCACCAGAGCTTGTTGTGAAGTTCTAGAAATCATGGAAAAATATACTATTTTTTTAAGGATATAAGGACATGAGGCTTAATAGGTAACAGAATTCATTAGTGGCAGCCCCCTCTTGAGATCCAACCACAGGAAGGGGAACAAAGAATTCCTGGGATTCTAATCTTGTCTCTGCTGCTGAGCACTGTGTGGGCTTGGGTAAATCACTGAGGCCTGCATTTTCCTTAGTGTCCACTAATATTTGGTGTCTGAATTTTTGAGTTCCTAGCTATGGGCATATTCATCCTGGTCACTGGGGGTCAGTTTGGCAAAGATAAAGGCATCCCTCAGAACACAGACTCACTGGGGAATAAGAACATTCTGGTCAACACTATCTCTTGCCTTTTGTCTGTATCCTCCTTCTTCCATCCCATACCCACTTACCCCAGAATGTCCTCTGCACTGAGAACTGCTGCAAAGGCGCAGTTAGCAGAGGGCTCTGGTGCACTGGAAAATGTCATTGGTAGGGCTGTGCAACCCCTTTGTACCAGTGTAAATGGCACAAAGTGGCTATTGTGCAAAGATGAATCTCTTCCTCCTACCAGTACCCCCAAGCCTGATTTTTGAGGTACACATCAAGCACAGATCCTATTGACTTCATCTCGAATTGTGGCGTGGGTGATCAGGATCACAGGTTAAAGTGCTTTCCCGCCTCTGATTGAAAGCAGAGGGGGAATCTCCCTCTCCTCTGTGTAGCCTCCCATAGACCTCCTGCTTCTTCCTTGGCTGCCTCTTTCTGTTTCAATCCATTTTAACCATTGATCAGTATCTTTGAACAGCAGGGGCTAGTATACATATGATGAGCATCACCCAAAATTAGTTGACCTTTTAGAAAATATTGATCTTATCCTCTCTGCCTCAATTTCCCACCTGAGGATTATAATGTGTATTCATCTGCCATTGCTCCTTGCATTTTTCCCTTCGTCTGTTCAGTTGTAAGAGCTTCAGAGAAGGCAGTGTCTTCATTTTGTGCATCGCATAACTATGAGGGGTAAGTGAAAAGTACTATATGAACCCAGTCCTGTACCCATTGCAGACTATGAAAGTTTTGCCATTAACTTTAATAGGAACAGGATCTGACCCCATGTCAGGAGGGGCACTCGAATGTTAGCTCAAGTTCCAGAAAGATCCCTTTACTTCTAATAGTCCTTTTTGTGCTTGAAGTTGGCAAGAGCACCCCTGTTTCCTCGGCAGATCCAGCTGGGTTTGACCCCTGCAAGGGATGTCCCTTCTGGAGCCATGGTCAGTTGGTGAATTCAGTGACTCAGAATAGTTTCTTCAAAACAAAGTATTTATTAATCCATAGGAGCATAGCAATCAGAGAAGAAAGGGTTAAAACAATAAAAGACCTATATTCATATGTTTTATTTAAAGCTTAGAATCTCCCCTTTCCCCTTGAGACTTAGGCAATACTGAATCCAAGTATTTTGGCTTCTGGAGACTGAGGTTCTATCTGCTTTCCTACAGATTCTGCATCTCCTTCTTTGTGTTTTGTTTTTGTTTGTTTTTTCCAATGGTTCCAAAGTGCTTTGTTTAAGGCTTCCTGTCTGAAGAGTCCCTTCGCTGTCCCAAGGTAGGCAGTGTTGTGCCCAGCTTGGTCTGTCAAACTGCAGGGGCCTTGATGCCTGGATTGTCAGTTAAGTATTGTTGACTGCGTTAATGAACGTAATCTGCCTTCCTGGAACAGGCAGTAAGCTTCTGCAGGAGTTAACCCTTTGAACCCAGTGGCAAAGAGCATAACAATCAAATACACAGAGGTACACACTATTCATAAAAATAATACCATTATCTCCCACATTCTTCACAGGAGAAAAAATCCTCTACCCACAAATGCCTATATATAGTCTACCATTGAAATAACATGTATGTTATTGAAGAGCTTCCTGTGGTATATGAAAGGGAAAGAGGAATGTCTGGATTAACATGCCATATGTAAATCCCTATTTTATAGTTGTGATTATCTTTTTAAGGTGCTAGGATGTTGAGTGTGGTATGCTAAAAATGTGGAGACAGATTAAATTAGATCTATGATAGGTTAGATTAGATCTAAGATCTTTAACATGAGAGTTTACTTGCTTGTTTGAATGCTGAGTATTTTCTATTGAAATATAGTGTTGCTGACTGTTTTTCTGCCCTTCATTAACTGATGTTCCTGCTAGCAACCTCATAGGGTTACAAGGGGTGGTCTGGGTATCAGATGGAAAGAGAGAGAGAGAGAAATTATGGAATATATAATTTCTCCATAAAACATTGTATGTCATTCCCTGGCTGTACCTTGCTCTGGCCACTGTTATGAGCAGTTCAAATATATGCATGTAAAATTATGAGGAATATGTACAATAATAACCAGTCATGGACCTACTCCTGCTTCTATTAAAGTCAAGGGCAAATCACTCATTGACTTCAGTAGGGAAAGGACTGACCTCCAAATCTTCTTGTGTATATGTCTATATAATTTGTGTATAGATTTAGTTTTATCTAATGGGAACCTGATTTTAGAGTGGTTGAGAATTAGTTGGTGTTGACTATGCTATTGTTATATTACTGTACTTCATTTAAATGGGACTATTGTGAAAATGCATGAGCAGTGTGTCTGGAAGTTGTTTTTCATTGGTCTTGTTTTGTAACTCAGAAGCAAAGGTGAGGTAAGATTGCTTCTTAACAATATTCACAAGCCTTGCAACCAATTGATGGCTTTAAAGCCAGAAAAGTGTAATTCTAACAGCTGCCTTGCCTGTATCTGAGAATGACATTGCAGATGTGTTACCTATTATACTGCACAAAAGGTGCCAGCCTAGTAAGCAGTCATCATCAGTATATAGAAAGGAAACCGTCTGTTCGCATTCTGAAAATACAGGCACATGAAGGAGAATGGTTTATATACTTCATCTTGTAGACAGGGAAGGATTCATAAAACTGTCTTATCTATTTAAAAGTTGATTCCTTTCAAAATCCAAAGCACTCTTTCTACCTAAACTGAACAGATCTGTTGATATGTTTACAACTACTTTGAATGGTAGAATTAAGTATAACAGTGATCTGAGCTTCAGAGAGGTGTATAATATAATCTTACTTCTGTAAAACTGTAATTATTCTTGTTCTCTCTTTTTTTTATTAATACACAGTTTTTCAGTGTCAAAGCTAAATCATACAACATTGTTATTCATAGAGATCAAGTCTTTCAGTTCCCAGCAAATTCCCTTTGATTTTAAAGTGAAATTGTAAGTAACAACTCCTTTCCTTACCTCCAAATAAAGGCCACATACAAGGAGAGAAAAACACCCAGGGAAATGGGAGTGAAAAACTGGCATCTCCTCCTTTTATTTGGGTAGGCAGGTGAGGTGAGACAGACCACCACATATTGGTTGAGCTTCCTGAGGTGCCCCTTACTGATCGTGTGTTTTTCTCTGTCCACCAAAGATACCAACAGTTTTAGCATGAAAAATAATGTATAGAATATTGTAAATCCATGTTGTGTTTTACAAACTTAGGGCTTGATCTTGAAAACCTTTACTCTTGGGTATAAGTCTTACTACCTGGAACAGCTCCATTGGCTTCAATAGGAGCACACATGCACTGCCCATGGGGCAGGGAGTATTTACAGCACTGAACCAATACACCTGGAAGACCAGACTTTCAGTGCATACTGTTAAAGTACTGGCTCACTCTGTCTTAAGCTAAAGACAATGCCTGCCAGAGCTCACTACCAGGCAGGTCGACATGACCTCCTATGCTTTCCCTTAGAAATATACAATGTATATTACCCTCTACTGACAAGCCCAGAGGGAGCCTGGGGCTATATTTCCACTTTGAGCTCTTTGGGGCTATATACTGCCTGGGGGATATTTTAAGGTGTTTGTCCCACTACTTAAAAGAGAGCTGGAATGGCTATTGAGCCTGGTTTTTACACAGTGGGTATGTGTGGTCCCTTGTACTCTCCCAATTAGATAAGAAAGAAATGAGACATTGGGAGAAAACTGGGATAAACAAAATTGAGGAGACTGTTGATGATAAGATTGGGGAAGAATTGTTGGAATTTTCTTCAATGACATATCGTCAAATACAGCAGGGTTCATCCCCTCCCTGTCTGTAATTTTGTGACCATTTGTATCAGTGATCCATTAGAGTAACAGAAACAGATGAAAAATTAATAACTTATTAAGAAATCATAGCAAGTTCAGTTGGGTGAGAGATCCTTCTGATTAGCTTGTAAATTAATTTTTGTACAGTTCAGTTTTGAACATTTAATTTCCACAATTGAGATTTAATTATGAAAACGTACCAAGATTTCAAAACCTAACCTCTAAAAGCAGCCACATTTCAGTAGAACAGACTAAGTGGAAAGACTTCTTTCCCCTCAGTATTTTATGTACAATGCATATTGGATATCCCATATATTCCAGATAATTGTACCAAGAAGTTAGATTTTCACATTGCTATAATACATCATACAGAATGGAAATCCTATGATAAGCAAACCGTTGACTGCAATGGAAATACAGCTAGCCAAAAGCCACTGTGAGCTTGTGTACATGGGCTCCATAAATAGGACTGTGTCTAGAAACAGGCTGCTGTCTCTCACAGTCCAATGGATGCTGGTTTTGGTGGGATGCGAGGACCAGCACTCTATAGGTAGAAGGTTTACAGACAAAATATTAGGGAGTGAGACAGAGAGAGCTGGTGCACAGGAAATTTTTACTTTCTCAATAATGTGAAAATCCTTGTGTGACTATTCTGCATGTGCAAAGAGGCATAAAGATCAATGTGGGAAGCAGGGTAATAATAATTACCTGGATGCCCGGCTACAGTGTGTAAAGCATGTATATATACAAAGGGCAATGTGTTAGTTAAAATAGAGATAATAGTGCATACTATTCCCTATTCAGAATGGTATAAAACAGCAGTGTCCAAAACATTTGCCACTAGCCACATGTGGCTAATAGGCTATTGAATTGTGGCTAATGCATGTGGCTTTTTTATAATGTGGTTTAATGTGGCTTTTTTATATTGTGGCTAATAAGAAAAATTCAAAACCACAAGTGTGGCTAACAGTGTGGATAGCACTGAATTTCTGTTGGACACCGCTGAAGCCTGTCAGCGTTAGAGATGGTACACGAAATGGATTTAGCATTGGAAAGGACATTTGAATAAGAGCTTTTTTCTCATCACATTTAATGAAATATATTTCTATGTCCATTCAGTCTTTCACTTTCTTAATAAATGGGAACTAGTGGGACACAGTGTTGCCTGCCTAGTGGCTAGAGCACTCAGAAGACCTGTGTTCTAGTACCAGCTCTGCCCTTGGAATTGAATTGCCCAGTGCCACAGTGACAGAGTCCTGTGGCACCTTAAAGACTAACTAACTCAGTGCCTCAGTTTTCCATTCTGTAAATGGGGATAAAGCAGTTTGAGATCTACTGATGACAAGCACTATAGAAGAGCTAGCTATGAAAAATATCATTATCAATAATGAGCACTAAGAATGAAAGTGAGACTGTTCGTTTATGTCACAAGAGCCTCTGAAATAAGTTAGTGGACTCAGTTCACTTCTAGTGTTAGGCATTCCACTTGCAAAAAACACAAACAAAATGAGGCTATTGCAGGCACTTCTATCAGGTAAATGAGGAATTGAATGGGAAAGGTGATTCAACCATCTTATAGCTCAGACTGTTCCCTTTCAGAAACAGAGGCAAGCAGCATATGTGGTTCAAACACGTTTCTTCCATTAAAATATGCTTGCTGCTCACTCGATATTTTTCTGTAAGGGAAACATACAGGCAGTTAAACAGGTTGCAGACCAGACCCATGCAGGGGTTGTTTAGTTAGGTCATGTATTTTATGTCTGAGTGCATTCATACTGTTTAAGAAACTGAGTCAAACTAACATAAAGCAGTGATGGATCTATTTTTGTATTCAAGATCTCAACATCTATTTTAAAAATGAATATATTGTAGTATTCTCCTTCATTGTTTGTATTCAACATTTAAAATGATAGAGTTGTAATTTAAGCATTAATCAAGACCTCAATTCCAATACACTGAGGTTCCAGGTTATAAGTCTCATGAGTTTTATTTACTCTAATTCATGTCAGCTCATTATCAATCTCATCAGCAAATGCAGACTTAAAAGTAAGCCTGGATCAGTTATTATTCTAGGTACACACAGGTGGATTAAGGATCTTTTCATCTATACATTTTGTAGAGGAAAAATCTATATTGTTTCACTTTCCATTATTCAAATTTGCAAAATACTTTTTAAATGAGTTGGCAAGGCCATGGAGATCACTAATAATATCTCTTGTATTGGAAGTAATTTGGTTTATAATTCTCTGTGATAAAATCAAATAATCCTTTTATACCTGACCAAAATTACTTTGTAGAGTTCATGTGTTATTGCTAATAACTATCATCACAGTGTGTCTTTGAACCATTGGTCACTATATTACACAGATTTTAAAGATAAGGATATTAGAACAAATGATCTGATGCCTACTTCAGACAGAATGCCTCAAATGCAAGTACAACTCATCTATCTCATGAGTAAGTTTGGGAGATGGGCACTGGTATCTGCCTTGTACAGAAATCTTTACAAATTTAAAATCGTCCTCGAAATCCAGAACTGAGTCACAGTAACTCAGTAAGTCACAAAATAGCCTAACCTTCTCCTCTTGCTACAGGCAGTTGCTGGTGGGTCTGTAACCACTAATGTTTTGTGCCATAGAATTCTCACTGAAGATCATTAATAACTTTTTAATGACACTGATTTGTAATTAGTTTATTATTATCTGGGGGAATTCTTTAAGGGACAGAGAAAATTTGACATCAAAATAAAGGTGCAGAGCCATTACTGCTGTGAAATATTAACTTTAGAAATTTAGCCTTCTTGTGGTAAAACTATGGGCAGACTTTGTTATATTTACAGTTATTTCTCTATGCCTTGGGACTAACTGCTGTACTAAATCTCACCTCTGTTTCTCATTTTGGACATTACTCTGCAGAGGTTGAGAAATATGATTCTAGTTCCTTTTAGAAAGTTTAGCTTTATACAGATTTCAACATAAAACATATGTGTTGGTGTGCTAGTCAAAAGTTCACAATTTATGGTCCCTGCATTAATGAAGATCAAGAACACTACACTTCGTATTCTGATTAGAGATTGATCTTAGTACTAGAAACAAGTTATTTCCTTGTTTTGACTTCTGTGCTAATTTTAATGCAACATGATCATATGCCCTCATAAGGCACCTCTCACCATGATATCTGGCTATACATGGTGTTGTCAGCTTGTGTGATCTTATTGTGCGTCTTATGCTTTTTAATATTTTTCTTAAAGTGTTTCAGCTACTAGAATGAAGAGAGAGCATGAGAATCTATTTTCAATTTTTTTTTGAAAGTACACTGCTAACCTTTATGATTATGGATGAAAGTTTGAAAACATGAACCAAATACATCCTAAGTCAAATAAAAAGAGCCCCACATTCAGGGTGAAAGTAACTTAAAGTCTTACCAGTACTTCGGAGTCCTGAGCAAGGGGTGGGGCCTCAACCGAAAGAAGCATAGCCTCTACTGGAAGGGGCGGGGCTTTAAATCCCCGCCGGAGCCCCGCCACCGCTACCCCAGGGCTCCAGCAGTGGGGCTCTGGCAGCAATTTAAAGGGCCTGGGGCTCCAGCCACAGCTGGGAGCCCCAAGCCCTTTAAATTGCTCTCTGGGGAAACTGGTCCACTCTGGTATGGCACACCAGCTCTTGCCGGTATGCCGTACCAGGGCATACCAGCTTATTTGCACCTCTGTCCACACTTAGTATTTGGTTTAAGAATGATGCTTTTACTATAAAATATAGATGAGGATACCGAAATCAAGAAGCATATAGCTTCCCACTGAGGGTTACCAGAAGAAACTACTCTATCTTCTCAAGAGAATCCCTGAAGAAGCACAGGAACAAATCTACACAGACACAGCCCTGGAGCCCCGACCAGGGGTATTCTATCTGCTACCCAAGATTCATAAACTAGGGAATCCTGGACACCACATCATTCCAAGCATTGGCACCCTGACAGCAGGACTGTCTGGCTATGTGGACTCTCTCCTCAGGCTCCATGCTACCAGCTCTGCCAACTATTTATTTTCAAAACACCACAGACTTCCCGAGAAAACTACAATCCATTGGTGATCTTCCAGTAAACACCATCCTAGCCACTATAGATGTAGAAGCTCTCTACACCAACATTCCACAAAAAGATGGACTACAAGTCATCAATAACAATATCCCCGATAATGTCATGGCAAACCTGGTGGCTGAACTTTGTGACTTTGTTCTTACCCACAACTATTTCACATTTGGGGACAATTTATACTTTCAAGTCAGCAGCAATACTCTGGGTACCCACATGGCCCCCACAGTATGCCAACATTTTTATGGCTGGCTTAGAACAATGCTTCCTCAGCTCTTGTCTCCTAACACTCAGAGCCAGAAGGGTACCCAGAAGTCACCTACTATAGGACAGGCGCAACAAAGAAAGTAACAGAACGCCACTAGCCTTCACCTACAGCCCCCAACTAAAACCTCTCTGGCGCATCATCAAGGATCTACAACCTATTCTGAAGGACAATCCCTCACTCTCACAGACCTTGAGGGACAGACCAGTCCTTGCTTACAGACAGCCCCCACAACCTGAAGCAAATACTCACCAGCAACAACATACCACACAACAAAAACACAACCCAGGAAATAATCCCTGCAACAAACCCCATTGCCAACTCTGTCCACATATCTATTCAAGGGATACCACCACAGGACCTAACCAAATCTGCCACACCATCAAGGGGTCATTCACCTGCACATCTACCAATGTGATATATACTGTCATGTGCCAGCAATGCCCCTCTGCCATATACATTGGCCAAATCAGACAGTCTCTATGCAAATGAATAAATGGACACAAATCAGACATCAAGAATTGTAACATTCAAAAACCAGTAGGAGAGCACTTCAGTCTCCCTAGATACTCAATAATAGATTTAAATGTGACAATTCTTCAACAGAAAAACTTCAAAAACAGACTTCAACAAGAAACTGCATAACTGGAATTAATTTGCAAACTGGGCGCCATTAAATTAGGCCTAAATAAAGACTGGGAATGGATGCGTCACTACAAAAAGTAATTTTCCCTCTGCTGATACTCACATCTATTTGTCAACTGTTGGAAATGGGTGACGTCCACTTTGATTGCATTGGCCTAGTTAGCGCTACAAAAGTAATCAACTGTTGAGAATAGGCTGCTTCCACCTTAATTGAATTGGCCTCATTAGCACTGACCCCCTCCCACCCTCCCTCACACACTTGGTAAGGCAACTCCCATCTTTTCTGTGATGTAATATATATACTGCTTACTGTATTTTTCACTCCATGCATCTGATGAAGTGGGTTCTAGCCCACGAAAGCTTAAGCCCAAAAAAGTTGTTAGTCTCTAAGGTGCCACAAGGTCTCCTCATTGTTTTTTCTCAGAACCTATGTTTCTGCCTCTGGTCATGTGCACTGCTGACTCACTCTAGGTGTCCAGATGCCTATCTCCTACCTAAGCCCCAGAGCAATTCCAAACTGGGGGAAGATTAGAGGAGTTTAGGAGACACTCCTGTCTTTGGCATCTAGCATTGACTAGCTTAGGTGGCTCCCTAAGGTGGCTTTCGTGGGTCATATTCTTAGGTCCCTATCTCTCCCTATTGATTGTATGGGGAGCCTACCCACCTAATTCAGGCTTTGTGGATTGCAACGTTGTCCTGTGATTTTCTAAACCCCTAGAAATTAGGTATTGCGATGCTGAGCGTTGCAATGTCTAAGTCCCTTTGTGGATTCAGGCCAAATTTACTTGTGATGGCAGGGAATTCTGGCATTTGAGGACCTGTAAATGAATCTGTCTTTGGTTTCTGCAATCTTCACCCTTCTGAGCAGCAGTCAAAGTAACCGGGCTAAATGCAAATGTAGAGATGAGTCAGGCAAGCCGAGATGGCTTCTGAGATAGCCAGAGCTTTGTATATTGAAAGTGATGCCTTGAATTTCCCATGGAAGTAAACTGGCAGCCAGTGCTGAAGAACTAGATGCCATAGAACTATACGGTGTATTAGGAAACCGGTCAGTTGTACACTGATAATTTATGAAGAATGGCTCATCCAACCACACCAAAATAAGTCAACAAATAAAAATTAAGCTTTGCAAAGAGCCCTAAAATGGTAGGAAGAAAAGATTGGGACATCAAATACGTTTTTCCCCTCCCTTACATTTCCTCTGCTGCATGGAGGCTTTGACTCTCATGTATCCCATTGTGCGAGTGTTACTCTGTTCCCTCACTCTGTCATAATTCCAAAGAACAGTTTTTGTGTGTGCTGAGTTGAATCACTGCTGGTTTTTCCCCTTTGTGGTGGGGCAATTGTGGAGAAAGCAAAAGGAGAATAAGTACCATTTGTAAAGGATTCAGTCCTGCCTTGTGATAAAACAGCAGCAGCACTTGTTGCATTTTCCCTAATTTTTGCTGGAAAAGTCTGTCAAAGCATGTCAGGATAAATTCTTCTCTTTTTCACTCTCTTCCCTCCCCTTCCCCTGCCAAAGTCTGTCTGTGTGTCATCTCTTCAAAGTACACTACCTGTAAAATATTGATTCACAGCAGACTGAGCCTGCCAAGTTCAGATTTTGTTTTCACTGGCAGCAATAATAAACTACAGACTGTGCAGACTCAGTACCAGTTTCATCACTGCACCGCAAGCCCATCACGCTGTCTTCTGCGTGACTCGACATAATGAAACGAGGAGCAGAGATATCTCGGAAGGAAAGGGAAACTGAGAAACAACCACAGGGAACATCAAAGGAGTCTAAGAAGCTGTAAGTTGAGGATGCAGCATGTGCCACCCTAAACAGCAGTAACAGCTGCTTTGCTTATTCAAAAGAACGTGTCAGAAAAACAATACAATGAAACAAACAGTGCTGCCTGAGACTAGGAATCCAGTAAGAATAAATTCTCTCCTTCCTCTGCTGAACTTAAAAACAAGAATACCACCCTCCACCCCCCAGCTATCTCAATACTCTTTCTGTTGTAATCACTGCTGACATTTGCTTCAACGGGAAGTTAAAAAGACCTTCAATAGCTTATTGCAGTGCTATGATAATTGTCTGATGGGAACAGTGAATACACATATGTGTTCTATGAAATGTATTCCATTTTGATCAGAAACAGGACTGTCTTGGCTTGTGAGCTATAAAAGACTAAGGCATTGGTCCTAGAATGAGTCAAGATCCCTGTGACGTGGTGGGGCGGGTGGGGGAGGCTGTTTGTCAAGTGGGGTCGCCCCTGTTGGCCCAGTGTGGGGTTGGCACACCCCATCACACAGTCGTCTACACACATCCTGTGGTGTGGGATCAAATATGTGCAACAGTGTTGTCTCAGGATCCCTGGTGGGGTCAAACAAATGTCAGTTCTCTGCCCCGGGCTGGGTAGGACAAAACAGTCTGTACCCTCTGAGTCTCCTGACTGAGGCGGACAGTAACAATTAGGGTTTCTGACCTTCCAGGTAGGGCAGAACAGTCAGTCAGTCTATAGCCCCTAGGGGGGCTGAGCAACCAAGCAGTATATGAACCCTGAGCTTCCTGGCATGGGCAGGCAAAGGGTAATGGGGGTTCTGACCCTCTGGGCAAAGCCAAACACACAGTCAGTTTGTAGCCCCCTGGCAGGGCAGAGTAAACAGATAGTCTAGGACTCCTGAGCCTCCTGGCTGGGGTAGGCAAACAGTAGCCACACCTAATTGCAAGGGGGGTGGGGTAGGAGAACTTGGATTCACCCTAGTCCACTGGGTTCTGACTCAGGGCCCTGTGTAACCCGGGGATTCCCCGTTAAGGGTTTAAACACCAACTTCCACTAAATTCCCTGGTTAGTCTTTAAGGTGCCACAGGACTCTTTGTCACTTCTAAATTCCCTGGGTCACTTCCTGCCATGAGGTATATTTCAGGCATCTCCTTGGCTGGCAGCAGTTCAGTGTCTCTGGCAATCTCTGCAGTCATTTGGTTGTCCACGCTTCCTACCACTTGGAGAGTCTCAGGCATTTCTGCACGAGCTTGCAATACACATCCTTCCTCCTCCTCAGCCAGACCAGACTGAGCAGGACTTCCTCCTTTTATCTTCCTTTTCCACTTGAAGCATGAGCAATGGGGGCATGGTCTGTTGGACCCCTGGTGATTGGTCCACCCTGTTACCCCAGTGTGGGGTTGGTACACCCTGTCACAAACCCTCTCTTGCATTTCTCCTCCCCTCTCCTCCTTTCACTTGGTGCAGACACACTGAAGCTGTATTGTCCTAGGAGCAATAAAGGTAGACAGAAGAAGAAAGCAAACTATTTAGACTTGGAAGGATTAGATTTTTATCAGTATATATTCTCATCAGTAATAGAAATTTACAGATAAGCGAAGTAAGAAAAATACTGCTTGAGAACTTACTAAGTTTGATTTACATATTTACTTTGTATATTTTGACATGTGTTGTTGACAATTTGTGTGTTGATGGCTACAGATCTCTATCTTTTTGAATCACGTCTACTGTCATTAAATAATTGCCTGTCCCCCATAATTTCCTGTGATTGTGGAAATGTAAATCAATAAAAAATGAAAAAGCTTAAAACACATAATTTTGTGCAACTGTGAAAATTTAAATTCATTTAAATAAAAAAATGTTTAAAAATAAATGTTGATATTATCCCTTTAAACTATTGGGGGGGAATCAAATTCTGCCAAGCCTATAAACAACTAGGGTTGGAGATCTGTTTGGGATAGCCAGGATTGTATGTTCTTTTCTTTCTGCTTTCATCTCCCCAGTCTCACTGTTCAGCTAAGTATATAATATATCCTAAACTGGTGAGTGCATTTATTCTAAGTAAGTGACAAGTAGCAGAAAATGTGAAAAAGTTATACAAGAGCCTGATTTGCAGGGTTTTGTTTTGGGAGGGGGGTTTGGCTGCCATTTGCTTCATATTTATAGAGTTTGGGGAAGGGAAAGCACCTGATGTCAATAAATCAATAGGCAGAGACGATAGCCTTAGTTTGTCATACTTGTTTTACTGGAGCTTTCAGAAAGTGATGAAGGTTGTTGTGACATCCAACTATGAATCTATGAGTGGCTATAGTCCCAATCGTATTTTGCTATGTAGGTCATGCTACAAGTCATGACACTCTGGGGTGCACTTTGCCTTAGAATGTGACACATCACACCAAAAATGTACCCTGTGTGCTAAACAATTGAACTGGCTTCAAACCATTTTTTCATCCAGATTTGAGTCACCTTGCAAGGAATATGAGTCCAATGGGGAAAGATTTACTATGTGCTAAACTGACAAACAGTTTATTCTTGGTTTACTTAAAAAAATTCCCACTGGGATACTGGATGTTGACATTCAAATTTTCTTTTTCAGTGGCTGGGGACTCCTGTGGGAATCTCCTTATTTCTTTTGTTATACACCGTCCCTTCACTTTCCAAGTCCCTGCACAGTGCCAGCATAGTCATTGGCTGAGGAGGACACCTTCACCCTTGGAGTCCAACAATGTCACTCTTTCATAGCTGGACAACACTGCATGGTGCCATCCCCTCCCTGCCACCTCTTAAAGGTACTGAGGTGCTAAAGATGCAGATGGAGGCCTAATGGGTAAAAGCGGCTAGGAGCTTAGCTCTTCAGGCAGCTAATACCTTTAAAAACCCATATTAGCTTCTTGATTTTATTTTCCCACTGGTTCTTGAGATTATAGGGTGCACTCGGGTCATGTTTCCAAGCTTTTGTGTACAACCAAAAGTGTTGGAGAAATTACATTTTTTTTTTAAAAAAAAAAAAAATGAAAGCGGAGATTATGATGTTGTGACACTGGCAGGCCAGATGCCAGGGCTTATCCAAGTTACAGGCATTAGCTAAGAACTGACAACCTCATAGCTGGAGACTGAATCAGGTATTATTCTAATAAGAACATATTTAGTGTTTTGACTCTAGGAAATTCTTGTAAGCTGCTGCATGCATTAATCTCACAACGTCTCTATTCCGTGCTAAAAGCCAGGAAATATGTAAGTTTTGCTTTCAAACTTTGAAAATGTTTGCTCTGAACTTATGAACTCAGGCATGGGAATCATACCCCTCCACACTCCCACTCATCCAGAAGGACTATCAAAATCAGATGTCACCAAGGACCACTGCAATAGAAATGGCCCTATCGCACCTGGGAAATGCTGTATACAAGGAAGAGCTTGTTCTGTGGACTTGGAAGCTGAATGAAGGAAACAAGACTAAGCCACAGGAAATTTTTCCATCTTTTTGGCTGTTTGAACTCTAAAGGGCCAGAGATTCACAGAGCTGCCTTCTTGAGCTGCCCTGAGAGAACTTTGAATGGACAGGTCCCTACAACTCTGTCATTTGGGTGTATATGTTTGCTTGCTTTAAACTGTAAATAACTCTTATTCCTTTTTCCTACTTAATAAACCGTTAGATTGTTTATTACAGGATTGGCTACAGGAGTTGTTGATCTAGGGTACCAATTGATTGGGTGTAAATGACTGGTCTCTTGAGACTGAAGCAACCTGATTGTAGTGTGATTTTTTTAATATAAGTGGCCATTTATCACTAAGTTCAGTTTGTCTAGGTGGCAAGATAGACTGGAGAGTCTATGAGGACTGTCTGTGACTCCATGGTAAGACTGGTATAGGGATCCAAGAGTTCACATTTTGTATTGGCTTGGTGAAATCTAATGACAGAACACATCACCAGTTTGGGGTGCCTGCCCTGTTTTCAACAGTCTGCTCTGAGGTAGGTACTCACAGTTGTGAGCCACTTCAGACAGTATGATCTATAGAATCACTTATCTCCCATAGCTGAGCTCTCAGGAAAATACCAAAATCACAAGAGCTGGCAATGCTGTACTTACAGCTTCTGCATTAGATTGCCAGGATACTTCCACCTGGGAATTTAGTTTTAATGCCACTAATTTAATGCCAAATTCTACTACCTTTATTCATGCTGAATAATACTGTAACTGATACTGTGCTGCCTGTCTGGGTGAGTGGATGTCTTTTGGCATAGGAAGCCCTTATTGGATGCAGCTTCTCCCAGAGAGGAAGAACTTCTGCCTGAGGAAGTAACTCTGAGAAGTTGAGGTATATAATTTCTGCAATGGTGAGAGAGAGGAAGCGGTTGTTGACACCAGGAGCAGGAGTGGAGATGCCTGGGTACTGTCTTCCACTACTAAAAAGATGTCCTGTTGCTAAACTGAGCTTGTGCCAGTGTCATTAGTCTGGGGACTCTGCCTGGCTGTTCTATCTTGCCAATAAGGAGACTATGAGGTTACAAAACAATAACCTACTCTACCTGAGGTCCCATAGATGTTGGTCTGAACAAGGTGTTGCTCAGAGTAAGGATGGATGGTTGATAGAAACTGGCCCTTCGCAGTCAGAATTTCAAGTGTTCTGGTGGGTGGCTGAGTGAAAAGCCTCTGTGTTTGTAGGGCAAACATGCCCACAGATTCACAGTGGACAGCCATGATCAAAGACAGAGTCATGTTTTTGTGGCTGTCGTAATCTGACAGCACTTTGGCTGAAATTCCCTTCTATGCCAAGGGACAGCACCAAGCCTGTGCATCAGTTTAAGTCGCAGGCCCCCAGCTGGCATTTGGGATGAATTTCACTCAAAGTGCTGTCAAATGTACGAAATGAGAAAACTGACAAAATGGAAAATTGTTTTCGTTGATCTCTTTCAGTGACAGTAACCTTACGTTTTAGTTAGTAGGCTAACAGTAGGTAAAGTAAGTATAGCCAGAAATGTGATTTTTAAGTTGTCAGTGTCATTTTAACATATTACCAGGAGAGAAATGAATATCTTTTCAACCTACTCCCTCTTATGGCTTTCCGGAGTGTCTTGTTCTTTTGTATCCATTTCTTAAATTGTAAGCTCTTTGGGGGAGAAGTTTTTTGCTTGTATGTGTCTTGTACAGCTCTGAGTACACTTACGTCACTTAAATGATGACGACGATGAGTAGTATAAGGTGGGGCTGCAAACAAGTCACTGTAACCAAAGTGGATAGCTTGATGCAATCATCTCCATCTCTTCAATCTTAGACGCAGTGCAATGCTTTTCCAGTGGTTGCCTTTTGCCAAAGTGTTCATGTATGTGATGTAACTCCTTTTGGCTATGTTCCTCAGATGGTGAGGGGTAGTGAAAATGCTGCTGGCTCCCTCCCTCAGAGAAGGCAGGGATCATGAAAACCACATATGGCTCCTCCCCTACATGGTGAGGAAGGGAGAAGGTAGATTGGAATGAAATTGCCCTGCCCACTGGCTCCTCCCTTTGCAGAAAGGCAGAGGCGAACCAGTGCAGCTACTGTTCGCTTCCTGTCTCTTCAAGCTGACCTTAAATCATGTATTTCTTCTGTAAATATCGAAACCATCATAAAGTACCTAAAGACTCCAGATAACTTGGTAAGCAGCTGAAGATGTGATAGTTTATTTTTATCCCTTTGCCTGTATAGTTCGTTTATTTTAAGTGCACCTAAGCCCTGACAAGTGACAAGTGTGCTCTGGTAGCTGGGCTTGTGAGTGAGGGAGCAGCAATGTATCACATTGCAGAGCGGACAATGATAATTGTGTCTCAACCATTGCAGATTTATTGTTTTCTTCTTTTTACCTTTGGTACTAGATTTCAAGTTGCTCTAAAGGAATGAAAATAAGTGCTTGGAAAACCTAGCAAGATAACAGTGGAACTGGAGCAATGCAGTTAAAATGAATATCTACCTTTAATTGCAGGAGAATGTCAAAGGCCGCATGGTTTCAGACTGTTCAGAACTGCTGTTCCTTCTGTGCTGTCTAAGCAGGGAGGGGATAGAGGTGGGGGAAGGAACTCTCCACTTCCACTCTGTCACCTCACAACCATCAAGCCTTTTCCCAGCCCTGACACTGAATGAAAATCAAACCTCTGAAGCATGCAAATGTTTTTAACGGACTAGTTCAGCTTTCTCCTCTTCCAAAGAAGAATGAGAATGTATGATGATTCTTTTAGGCTCATTCATCATTTCCTCTGCCTGTAGTGGGAAAATATCCTAGACACATACCCAGCAGCCTACACTCTACTCCACGTTATGCAGGCAGTCTCTCCATACTTCTGTATGGGCTGGCCTTTCTGCTCCAGTCCTCCCTTAAGCTGCTTTCCCACCAGAAGGCCCCTCATGTTTGAGTCAAGGTTTCCATTACTTCAATGCATTCCATGCTCTAGAAGTGCTCAGCGTGGTCACATTACAGCTGTTGCTTGTGGTCCTTTAATAATTTTTAAAACTCTTCAGTCCCCATTTGCAGACCAGCAGAAACAAACAGAAGCAAGGAGTAGAGCAGCTGGCTATCCCAATAAGCTCTTAGAAGGCTGGAAGCTTTCCTGTTTTCCCATGGTGATCTTGAAAGGAGGAGGTTGCAGGCTTCAAAATCCAGTTAGGGAACAAGAGGATTGTATAGTGGAAGAAAGTAGAAGAACTGGACCTGTGTTGAGAAGAGGGAAGCTGAGTTGTGAGAGAGGATAGAATGCTTGGGAGGGCGGGGGGGGGGAGTTGGGGAGACACCTCCAAAGTTTTTATAAGTGGGGGAATATTTGGTTACTTATCTAAAATGATCAAAAATCAAAATCTACCACTTTTACAGCACAATATATACACAGTTCCTTTTGGCTTGTCTCCCAGCAGGAGAGAATGGTAAGCTATTCCTCCCTGCTTTCCCTTAGAGCAGCTTCCCCTCTTCCTAGCTTCTCCTCTTTTCCAGGTGCTTTTGCTTTCCAGCCTCCCACCCCTGTTATTCCTCTGAGGCTTTTATCCAGCCCCAGCCTTAAAAGGCAGCAGCTGTTCCTGCTTTGCCAGGCAGGGCCAGGTGGCCTCCCCAGCTCCAATTTACCTTTCTTACTTGTAGCTGGAGTGACAGAGGTTTGACTAGTAGTGTTTCTGTCACAGGCTGTGTCACAGGCTGGTTAAATTTTTGACTTTTAATCTAAAGTAAGACAAAATAGCAGTAAAGAATCACCATTTACTTGAGTCTGCACCTCAAAATGTTATTCAGGGTAAGAAGCTTAGAGGCACTAAGGTGATATTTAAGGGAAATTTAACCCCATACTTTAACCTAGACAAGTGAATTTGGAAACAAGAACTGAGTGAACAATTTTTAATATTCCCTCTTTTTCTCTTCACAGAATATCCACACACACGAATCACAATTGTCATAAAACTGTGACACTTTGGAGTTGCTGGTAAGAGATCGATCTTCATTTCTTGGTGCCAGAAACATGACAGGGATTGGGGTTATGAAAAGTTAATACCCCTGAGACATAACAGGGGTGAGCTGACTTCATAGCCTGTTGTTGTTATCTCCAGTGTGTTGATTAATCAAAAATTAGAGGGGTTTTTCCCCAAAATTTCATTTACACTATGACTCTACTCATTTATTCAATGGTTTGCTGCCTAAGTTGTTTGCTTATTTGTGATTGGTCACATAAATCATATGGTACTGCTTCAGTTCCCAGACTAGATGAGTAACTCTTATAATCAGACTCTGGGGGTGATTTGCTGCAGAAAGAGAATTTGAAATCTAAGTGGGTATAGCACTAATGGGGTTTAGGTGGGCGAGATTAGAATTTGTTCCAGTCAGTGTTTGAGCTAGTAAAACTGAATTTCATGAATGCCCAGAGAACACAAATGAAAAGGAGGGGAAAGCCTTGCTGAAACAAAGTCATTTCAGAATCTGAATGAATAATTTTGATTTTTTTAATGCAGTATTTGCTCAGTGGGGCAGAATAGAAGGGAGGCCCTAGTCCCCATACAAAGCCTGATTCTCAGTTGCCTAGCATTTACTTTGTACAAATGTAAGTGACCACAGAGGGGGAAGTAGTGAATAATTGGCTCCACACTTCCAAAATGCCTA
Organism: Dermatemys mawii; assembly: GCA_007922305.1. Taxonomy (NCBI): domain Eukaryota; kingdom Metazoa; phylum Chordata; order Testudines; family Dermatemydidae; genus Dermatemys; species Dermatemys mawii. Next base: position 49,661,999 of record ML677333.1, on the reverse strand, counting down.
AAAAATTGACCAAAATTAGGGATAAGCCTTTCTGGTGGGAATGTGGAGAGAATTTCAGTCATATGTGAGTTGGAATTCCCTCAGGAGGAGACCAAAGGGATCCTAGTAACTGGGCTGAAGTGAAAGCACTGACATTGGCTCTTCCAGAGTTTTTTTCTGGGACTAGATGTTGCTAGGCATTCTTGGTGCAACATCATGAAAGCCTTGGAGTGCAAGGGACTTTCTTATCTCAGCCTGGTAGGTGAAGTCTGAACTTATCTGCTGGGGGTAGCAATGGGTTATGCACCAACTTTTGTCTGAAACTTCCATTCTACAAGACTTTGTTATTTTTATCATGGGAAAAACAAAGCATAGAATAAAGATTTTTTTCCTCATTATTATTAATTTATTGTAGATCACAAGCCAGTTAGTTTGGTAATTTCTGACCTGAATCAACTTTCTAGTTTATAACCTTACATTTTTCTATGCTACTCTTGTGGTTTTTCTCCAAGTACTTTTTCAGTATCGTTCTGTAAAGTTTGAAAATTCAACTGACATTCAGTTCAGTTTCACTTTTGCGTGTGCTTTTTGTTGGTTGAAAGCATAGCTATTTGCTGAAGGCTTGCCTTTGGGGACTTTTTTGACAGATTTCTTCCTCTCTAGAGGAAATATCTCTATGGACAGACCTGCCATAAGGAGTTAATGTGGTGGTTCCTGCAACAAAAATCCCAGGACATATTTTTTTATTTTTTTTTGTCTTAATTTGCCCTCTGCAGCAGGGAATTCTGGGAAATGCCTTTCCTTTGTAGAATGTGATTGGCTCATCTTTGCATGGTCCTTCTTGATTGTTGAATAGGGAAAAGTTATCTCAATAGGCCCTGAACTACATTTTATGAGTTTATTTTATTTGTTTTTCCGTTACTGAAGTAGTGATTCCATTTATGCTCTTTTCTTCTGTAGTAATAAAAAAAGAGAGACTTATATTTACACCTAAAAAAGTCTCAAGGCAATTTCTTCATAAATCCTTTACAGTACCCACTTGGTCACCCAGCTGCTGCTTTTCAGGGCAGGATTATGAACACTGATGAGCTTTTCAGAGACATAGGAGAGGTCTACCACTAACTGTGCTATTTGCTGTCTTTAACAAGAACAGGTAGCAGAAATGGTAAGGGTCTGTGGTGTGGCTTTCCACAGGAGTTGGACATTGCACTCCTATTCTTATCACTCACTGTGCATATCCTGTAGGTGATGCTAACACCAAACTAACAGGCAAAAAAAAGAAAGCATAAATAAAATGAAAAGATGCTTTCAAGGAAGGTAGAAGAGGAAGAAGCCTCCCTGCTCCAGTCCTGGCGAGAGAGAACAGGAGAGGAGATTTTTCATCCTCCAGATAGGGTGGGAAGTTGAGTTGGCAGAAGGAGCTTCTGGGCTGGCAAGAACAGCTGCTCCCTAGTTGGTGCAGTGTTTTAAAGGCTGAGCCTGCAACTATGCTCCAGCTCTACACATGTGAGAGGGAGGGGAGGTCACAGGCTGCTCCAAGGGTTTTCTCTCTCAGCACATTAGAGCAGTTCCAATTGGCTGCTTTTCCCCAACAGGTGTGGGAATTTGCAAGGACATTGAGTCAACAGGGGATTCCCATGCAAACAATAGCATTTTCACCATAGAACTAAAATGGACTGAGGTAAATTTGTTAATTTCTTGAAACTATTTCTGATTGAATGGAATATTTTCAGTCAGCGAGGTAATTGAGAGTAGTTATGGCTTCCATGATGTTGGAAAGTCACTCAGCACGTAAGTCACATTTGTAAGGAGATTTAGAATTTGGATATTTTTATAATGAAAACACACAGATCTCTTGGGTTTCCTGTATCATATACATTTCAGCTAGCCATGTTGTCATGAAAAGTAGAGATGTGGCTAGTCTTTATATGTTTTCTTCAAGCTGTTGACCTATTAGCATTATCGCACAAACAATACACCAAATATAAAAGACCAGTGAGACTGTTGTTGAGTGTAAATATTATTGGTTAGATTCTGTTCCCATCTAATGGAAGTACCCGAGACTTACACCAGTGAACAGATTTTGGCTTTCTAGTTATGGGAAAAAATACACTTCATATTTAATTCAAATCCTTCCAAACATTAAACATGAAAATGTGTACTATGCATCTGCAACATTAAAAATAGAGCTATTAAGATCTTCTACTGATTATGCAGTTGTAAGATTGAGACCTAAACAAATGAACTCATCTTTATCCCAAAGTGTGTGTTTAAAGGACTTCTCAGGCACAAGATATGTTAATTATAAGCAAAAGTAACATAATTAGAACAGTCAAAATCTCTCTCTGGCATTCGGTCAATATCACCCTAAATATTCTGGTGTATGTGTAGGAGTGATAGGTAAGTGAGCCAAATTTGCTACGATCCACATCCTTTCCTTATATGTTTTTGAATTGATTGAAGTCCAGTAATGATTGCTCTTTGGTGACAACATTGATCAACACTGTGACCAAGAGAGAGGACTGTGCTGTGACATCAGGATAAAATGCCACCATTGCTATGTAGTCAGAACAGTGTTTGCCCATCATTCTTCTCCTGAAGCAGTTTCTCAAGTGGTCCCTCACTACATGTGGAAGTTTTGACATGTGGAATGATCTACTTGCACCCGCAAGGGATGACATCCAACCCATTTGTTAGATAATTTTGCTTGGGTATGACATTCTGAACAGGGATGTGAACATCGCATGCAGACAGGACTACATCTGAAGCTGTACATCTATCTAATATATCCATGGTACTTATATTATACCAGTGGACCATGTTCATACTCTAGGAATGGAAAATAAAAGTGCCAGTTACTGAGCTGGTGTAAATCAGCTTTGTTACATTCTTTTGTAGTATTTCTTGGAATCTGAAGCTCCGAGTAGCTGTCCACAGGCCTTTTGCATAACCTGCTTAATGTGAAGTGCACATTCTGTCAAACATTGTACCTTGCAATAAAATATCTCAAATTCTACACTGGCCTCTTTTTTCAGTCTTTTTTTTCAAGAGCAGCAGCAGAGGCCTCAACTGAAACAGAAATATAGAAAAGTCACCACATGCAGGTGAAAAAATTAGAAAATATGGGTGTGTTGTATGCTTTTGGGAAAATGTAGATCAGGGATCGGCAATCTTTGGCACACAACCCACCAGGGTAAGCCCCCATCCCTCGGTCCCCACCGCTTCCCGCAGCTCCCATTTGCCTGGAGTGGGGAACTGTGGCCAGCAGGACTTGCGATCAGATGCAGCAGGTACACAAAGTGGTCCGGCCCACCAGGGGACTTACCCTGTTGGCCGCATGCCAAAGGTTGCTGATCCCTGTTATAACCATTTCTGATTTAATAACTATCTAGTTTTTTATTAGTCTATATTATATTATTATATCTACCTAATCAATGATATTTCTGTAGTTATCTATCATATTAGAATCTAAGTGCAGGTAATAGGAGCTTTGTCTTACACATTTGTACAGTGTTTAGAACACTGGTGGTACTCAGTAAATAAAAGAATACTTGTATACTGCTGGACAATGGCATGGTTGTGCTTTCATGCTTGATTCTATCTTCATGTTTACCTGAAAAACTTCTCAACTTTCAGCTTGTTGTGTAAACTTTTATATGCCTGGCACAGGAGTGTTATAATATTGTAATCAGCCAGAGTAGATGCTGGAAATACTGTCCACCTAGTGCACTGAACAGCAGTGCTTAATTTGTAATGAAAGAGGTGCCGGGGCTCAAGCAATTTTTTACTTTCATAACTGTGATGCAGCAACCCCAGAGGTGTTGGGGTTATGAACTGCCAAGCCTAGAGGTACCAGGGCTCAGCCCTGGCAAGTCTTAGCACAAATTAAGTACTGCTAAACAAAAGCCAGGAGTTGCATTTGCAGACAGTACTCACAGCTCCAAGTTTTGATATCTTTGCGCACCTTTTCACCAGAATTCTCTTAAACCTTTTAATATCAGAACTGATCTAGGAACTTTGCTTCCTTGCATTCTTCATTTGTATCTAGAATTATACGGCCGTGTTAATGTTGTGCATTCTTTGTGTGTAAAAATTCTGCAAGATTTTTGCAATTTATCACAAATGTAAAGAAGTTTTCTCTTTGCTCAGCCTTGCTGTCCTAATTATTATATATGGAATCAACAGATTGAGGTGGTTGTTCGTATATGTGTTTCCTCTCAAGAGCTTTAGATAATTTACTTTGTTTTTAAGTATGTTGCTTTATTTTATGGGTCTATAAACTGTGGTTCAGATCCTTGGCTGATATAAATTTGACTAGCTTCAGTTATGTCAATAGAGCTACATCAGTTTACACTAGCAGAAGGTCTGTCCCCATAAGTTTGCTGTGTACTTGCAATAATTTGTAGGGACCCTTTGTGTGTCCAGTCTCAGAATGAGACATTCATACAACAGAGTATCTATTGTGTAGACTAAGATGGCTATTTCCAGTAGAAAGGTCATAGATACAACAATTACATTGTATCAAAACTGTATTCATAGTAGAGTGCTTGGCAGGACTCTGTCCACGTCATGAACCATTGGAGTCATGGAGCAGCAATTTTTTGCAAGGCAGTTAGATTTCTAAACCCCTAAGCAATTACTGTCATGCAGTACAAGGCTTTACCATGAGCTGCCAAATACGAAATCCTTTCATATGGATTATTGTTAGCTATTGTTTGCACAGTGCTTTAGAAATGCTAAACAATGTTATATAAAGCTTTCAACTTCTGGTTGGATCTTAGGAGCTTTAAGAGACTAAGCCCACAATAGTTGCTCTCGGATTTGTGGCTATCTAGCACAACCCCTGCCAGCTGATCTAAGGCACAGATGGAAATAGTGGGGGAAAGCACTGTGCCCCGTCATCTTAACCAGAAGAAAGTCTTTGCCACTTCCACTGTATCCTCCCTTTTTCAGTGTAATGCCCTCTCTCATACATCAGCCACATTCAACCTCTTTATGGCAGATTAATATAGAAGTCTTAAACTTTAGTACTTCTAAATGTTCTTTAAAGGCTATATTTACAGCATGTCCTTTAATTACTTAAAAATAAATATCTAACAGAATGCCCTATTGGTGTCCACATTATATTGTGGCTGTATGATGGGTAGTAACCTTTTAAACATATTGAGGCAGGGAATTTGCTTAGTAAATCTACAAGAACTATAAAAGTTCTGAGGTTAGGGGTATAAGTTAGTCAAGGTACATTATATGAAAAAGCCATAGTGAAGTCATAAGAGCAATTTTGCAAGTCATTTATGTTTGAGGGAAACACAGTATGTGTGGAAATCACGATTCCCATGACAGAATTCATACTTAATCATTATTCTCCATCTTGCAGCCAAGCGTCTAATGCTTCACCTTTAAACAATAAGGGGGAGGTTTCAAAGGGGAGTTAGGCACCTGTCACTCCTTCTTACTTTTGAAAATCTTCCCTGAAAGCATCAAAAATTCCAGATTTTTGATCAATATAAAAAAGAAGCAGTATTTAAACTCAAAGCATGGCTGCATAACCGTAAATAACAATTGTTACAAGAATATTATGCAAACATGATCCTTGAAGGAATTAAAATGTTGCTAGTTTGAAAGTGTTCTGATCCACTGATTTAAAATTAATTTTACAAGTGTCTCATATAGAACAACTCAATATATTATATGGTCTACCAACGCTGCTTCAATTAATACCTTGCTTCTTTTTAAATTTGAGATTTCCCAAAATACATTGATCATAAAGCAATGAAAAAAAATAGACAATTAAAGTGTTATAATTTTACTTGATTCTGAGTTTAGAAAATTGACTTTGTTTAGACTTAAGATATATTAAGCAGTGATTATCTTCTGCTATAAACAGAGATGAATAAAAAATGAACAATAATCAGTTAGAGGTTCATGGTACATTGTGGGAACCTTTCAATGTATATTATCTTAAGACTTTTGTATTTGTCAGCAAAGTGTACTTTTTAAAGCTTCAAAGCAATGGTCTTTGGAGAACCTATATGTATTGCTTCTGAATATTAAAAACCTTTTATAATGTGCTTCTGGCTAGGGCAGGATAGTTGGGTACCGCCTTAGTGCCTTGGGAATTGATACTAGTTGTCTTCTAATGAGAAAGGTGCTGAGTTTCAGTGCCTATGTCAAGGTGGAGTCCCTGCTGAGAAAATGACACCAAGGGAGAAAAAAGCTCCTCTTCTGGTAAGGTGCATGAATACAAAGAAACGTATGATTGGATTTCCTTAAAGACTTGGACAAATAACACTCTTACAACTCTTCACATTGAAAGAAAGTTCTTTTAAATTCTATTAGTTCTCCAGACTACATTTTTTAGAAAGTAAGATGTGTGCAACTTCTGAAGGAAACCAGGAACAATGAGGTGAGCAGTATTTGCATTCACAGGTTATTCTATGTTGGCACATTGTCATCTTTTGTTGAAACATCACAACTTTTCAAAAGGAATTCTTTGAAGCTAAAGAATTACATTTCATCATGTTTTCTGAAAAGTTATATTGAATACACACTTTGAAATGACAAAGCGAGATTTGACTGCCCTTTAGCATTGGTTTGTCATGCAAGGTGCCTCTGTTCAAGTCAAGATCATTTTGTTTCTCTCATCTTCAGATCATTGTATACAGTCGTCCATATTCACACCACTGCTACGACAACATTTGGTTTGGAAATGTATGATGCATTCTGTTTGGAAAATGATCGAGTGAACTAATAAAGGCATTGAATTTAAATATTGATCTATGATAAATGGTTCCTCATCAAAGTTAAAGTCAGTACTCATACACATAACCTAAAGCAGCTGGTACTATACCAGATTACATTCTGAAGACATTTTTTAAAAACTCTTAATGCTCAGACTTCTGGGCTATCTAACAAGCAGAACATCAAACTTCTAAAACAAAGCAATAGACTATCATGTAAGGAGGAGCTGAGAAAACTCTCCAGTCAACACATTATTTTCCCAGTCAAGCAAATCTAAAGCCAACACAAATTGCAGTGATAACAGAGAAGCAGCATTAAAACAGACTTTAAAAAGTCTTGCCATTTAACCCGTGTCCTTACCTGTATTTTATGAACATCTTGATCTTTTCAGCTGGCTACAGTAAAGTTGCTTTACTGTGATAGACATCACTAAATTAAAAGGATATGATCAACCTATTTTTAATACAATTTAAAATAGTTTTGTATGTGCTGATTAGATCATAATCTTTTGGAAACATCACAGAAAAAAACACCTTGTTCCAGAAATATTTTCCGACCATGTTTCCTGCCCCCTCCCCAGTTGGCTTTTTTTGTTGGAGGGGCATTCAAAATGGCTAAGTCAGCACAGAATATATATTTAAAACCAAAACATTGCAGTCATGAGAAAATAAGGGTGGAGGGAAAAGCCTATCAAGCTCAATGTCTTAATGCATCATCAAAGATGTAACGGGTACTTTAATTGTCTTGTTTCTCTCTTATGTTTTATGTGGTGGTTCCACTAGCAAATAGATTCTTTTCATATTGTTGTATTGCTGCCTTACATGCTCACACTTCACTTTAAGGCTAGGGTAAGTGGCTGCCTTGCATAGTGGAAGCTGCTGGATGTCATAGTGGTATGGCACTTACCTACAGGCTAAGAAGGTCTTAAAGGTGAGGCCTCTGAGAAGAGGAGCAGTTACTCATCACCATTCTGAGCTCTGCTGAAGAGGAACAAGGCTGGAACCACTGTAATGCTGGGCCATCCTCTTCTGACATGACACAGTAGGCACATTAGAGTGCCTTCAGGTCCACTGTGGCAAAGGCTGCAGAAAGGAGCATAAAGATCCTTCCTGTGTCCATGTCCATGAGGAAGTTGTCTTTTAGTGCCATTACAGCCATCTCTGTGCCATGCCGGGTCTGACCCCTGTCTGTGAGACATCTAGGATGTTGGCTGATGCCACATGTAACCACTAAACTACCAGCTACTTTCTCAATTATTTTGCCCAGGAATGGGAGGTTGGAAATGGGATGGTAGTTGGAGAGATCTTCAAGGTCAAATTGTGGCTTCCTGAGGACTAGCTATGCAGTTTTTTAAGAAGTCTGGTAAACTTCATCAGACCTTTTGAGATTTTGTCAGACAAAATGAGGGTGAGTAACAAGTCATTCTCTGTCTTTGGCATTTGTTCCATCTCGAATGCCAAAAGAATGAAATTAATGAAAACGAATAAAATAATACTCGTCTATAACAATTTGTCTCCCCTAACTTTTAAATAATTCTTCATCTTTGTGTATGTGATTGAGGAGAGGTTGAGACAATTTCTAGCTCAGAGGCAGGTGATGTGATTTTTTTCACTTTTCAGCATTCATTTCCTGGTCTTTTTCACTGTTAATATGTTTGTCAAATGAGTAGTAGACCCTGAAAACCAGTGTTCTTGGATAGTGCCATAAATGTCAACACTTCAGTTCATTCATATTTTTAGACTGAATCACAGTGCCTACAAATGCTTCTGAGTTGGAGCCTCAACTGCTATATTTACAGAGCTTCGGACTGCTTTATTTTACTTAATGTCAGTGCTCATTTGACAAACTTGACCATGAGCTCTTTTTTTTGCACTTGATTCCTATGTCAGATGTTATCTGCACACACTAATCTATATCTCATATAAATCATTCAGTCAATCCTAATATAAAATCCTGGCTCACAAAAGACACGTTATTATTTCTAGTTTCTTGCCATCTTCATTTTTTTCACCCACTATTTAGTAAACAAAATAGTTGATTGTTGAGCACCAGATGTATGGAATTCCCTTAGGCAACTTGTTAACTATATACAGACTTAATTTTCCATGGAATATTATTGCCCTCTTGTTTTGCTCACTACTAGTCTTTCCTGCTGCATTAATAAACTATAACATGATGTAATATCTCAGGGGCAGATTCTGATACCCTGATTTATGTTAGGGAGTTCCTTACTTCTCAAATAGTCCAGCTGAAATTTGTCTTTAGGTTAACAGCTGTGGGGTCATCTTCAACTCCTTTCTCTCTTTCTTCCATGGATCCAGTTTGTCACCAAGTCCTGCTGCTTCTTCCTCTACAACATTTAGAAAACCCAACCCTTTCTTTCTGTCCAGACGAACAGATCCTGGTCATCTCCTACCTTGATTTCTGCAAGCTTCACCTTTCTGAAATCCTATCCTTCCAGCTCCTGTCTTGCCTGGGCAATACACTGCTGTTAAAATTATTGTTCTTTTGTTAATCAAACCACATCACTCTCCTCTTTAAATCCCTCCTTTGGCTGCACCTTACCCATTGTACCAACTAAAGCTTTTTTCATTCTCATATTCAAGGCCCTACATAAAGCCAGGGCAATCTACAGTACATATTGGATATCATTTCTTATAATGTTCTCTTTTAGCCTTTTGTTCTGCCAATGATACCAGTCTGTAGGCCATCTTCATATCTTATTCTATGCCATCCCCTTAGTCCCATTCTGCATATCTTCAGTCCCAGTTCTCCAAGTCATCGTCTCCTTATTTAAAACTCCCCTAAAGGTTTACTTTTAAAGTCAGGCTCACAAGCATAAATCCATAATATTGTAATGTCTATGACAGTTTATTTTCTATCTGCAATGCATCTAACACAGAATGGGCACTTCATTTAATTAATTATTATTTATAGTTACCTTAAAATACCCTTTTTGGTCCTTAATACTGAAAGGACATCTGTGGAGCCATTATAATATTTAGACAAGTCATAGATGCACAGGGTAAAAATCTAGCCCCATTGAAGTCAATGGGGTCAAAATTTCATCCATATATTTTCAAATCAAGAGGAATGTGATGGGGTGGACTAGACCCAGAGGTTGCCTGCTGGAGGCCTCATTGCAAAGTACAAACATGTGTAAAAGCCAAAAAAAAAAAAGGGGGCAATTTTTTTTTTTGCTTGGGGCAGTAATGACGCATAAAAGTCTAAAGTGGTTTCAAGAAAAATAAAGATAGGCACCAGTTGTATTAACTTCGTAAACTATCTTAAATTCAAAGCAAAGTTATTCTCACCACATGCTCTCAGCAATCTTATTGGCCAGACTTCTTAGGCCAGGAACCCTCCTTCTGTTTATGACTTCTTACTGTGTCCCTTCTTGTGCAGTGAATCGATGGAAGGAGAGAAGGAGGCTTGGGGTGTCTGCCCCTTCTTTTATAGTCTTGTCCCCTTTGAAAAAGCATTTCCATCTGGGAACAAGGCAGTCTGTGTGGAAGGGAAGTCCATGCTATTTCTTTGCTAAGTTGTAGATTTTTTGCTCCTGCTCCATTTTATGCCAATGAGTGGCCACCTAGCAAGTAATGACACATTAGCCTTGTTTACACCTGGCTGAGGCATCAGTTTGTCCTTTGTTTCTGAGAGACTGGTTTGGCTAGTCCCCCAACTTTTCTGGAAAACGTATGTTAGTAATGATCTCAGCTTATGTTTATAGCTTGTGATACAGGAGGGCCAGGGAGCAGTGGTAGAAGGGAAATATTTAAGTTCCATGTCAATTAAGATATGGTTCCTTTTATAGGGAGTGTGGCTACATGTTACTTGGAGAACCTGCAGTCAATTTAGGCCCTGTCAGGAACCTAATAAAACCCCCTGCTTCAGGCAGTCAGAGGAGGAGGAGGAAGGAGAGAGAGGACTGGAGCTTGGAGTTGTGCTGTCAGACGTGAATGGTCAGAAAACCGAAATAAGAGAGACCCTGCCCCAATAGGGGAGAGAGACTCCTTTCCCCCCACCGCGCAGTGTCTAAGGACTGAAGGTACCCCACCCAAGGGGGAAGAGTGTAGGAACCTGCAGGGGTTGAAAGGGGCTGGGGCTCAGAGTGAGGAGCAAACCCAGACCTTTCCTCTGCTTCCCTCCTTTACCACCTTCCCAGGCCACTAGTGCCCCAAGAGCAGAGGCAAGGGGTGGCATCTTAGACCCCCACCAAGAAAAGTGCAAAACCCACCATGCTCACATCGGCCATCTTGTCACATTTCACATATAACACTGCTACATGCATTTTGCCATGATATTACTGAGTTTTTAAATGGTCTCACAAGGTGTGTGTTGTACAAAGTTTATAACAGTATATTAGATGTGGACACAGGTACATTCTGTCACATCTACATGTTTGTTGACAATCTCAAAATATTCTAATAGACTGGTGAGGTATGGTTTCCCTTTACAAAAATCATGTTGACACTTCCCCAAGATATCATGTTTATCTATGTGTTCAATAATTCTGTTCTTTACTATATTTTCTACCAGTTTGCCTGGCACTGAAGTCAGGCTCACCAGCCTGTAATTGTCTGGATCACCTCCGGAGCCCTTTTAAAACTCAGTGTTCCATTAGCTCAGGGATCGGCAACGTTGGCCCGCGGGACCGCAGGGTAAGTACCCTTAGCGGGCCCCACTGCTAGATTTACCTGGCGGTTCGCTGATCGTGGCTCCCACTGGCCCGGGCTCGCCGTCCTGGTCCAATGGGGGTTGCGGAAAGTGGTGGCCAGCACCACGCTGCTTCCTGCAGCCCCCATTAGACCAGGACGGCGAGCCAGGGCCAGTCGGAGCTGCGGTCGGCAAACTGCCAGGTACATAAAGCAGCGGGGCCCGCTAAGGGTGCTTACCCTGTGGTCCCGTGGGCCAACGTTGCCAATCCCTGCATTAGCTGATTTATATTAGCTACCCTCTAGTCATCTGCTACAGAGACCGATTTAAGAGAGAAGTTTCATAGCACAGTTAGTAGTTCTGCAATTTAATTTCAGAACTCTTGGGTGAATGCCATCTGGTCCTGGTGTCTTAATACTGTTTAATTTATCAATTTGTTCCAAAACGTCCTGTATTGTTACCATAATCTGTGCCAATTCCTCAGATATGTCAGCAAAAAGAATGGCTGAGGTTTGGGGATCTCCTTGCATCCTCTGCAGTGAAGACTGACCCAAATAATTCATTTAGCTTCTCAACGTTGGCCTTGTCTTCCTTGAGTGCTCTGTTAGCACCTGAATCACCCAGTGGCCCTACTGCCTGTTTGGCAGTCTGCCTATGTATGATATACTTGAAAAACTATTTGCTGTCATTTTTTGTGTCTTTAGTTAGTTGCTTTTAAAATTCACACTTGGCCTGCCTAATTATAGTCTTACATCTGGCTTGCTAGAGGTTTATGCTCTTTTCTATTTTCCTCACTCGGGTTTTACTTCTAGTTTTTGAATGATGCCTTTTTGCCTCTACCACCTATTTTACTCTACTGTTTAGCCATGGTGCCAATTTTTTGGTTCTGTAAGTGTTTATTTTTGGGAGTACATTTAGTTTGAGCCTCTATTATGCTGGTTTTACTAGTCTCCATGCAGTTTGCAGGAATTTCACCCTTATGACTGTTACTTGTAATTTCCATTTAACTAGCTTCTACATTTTTATATAGTTCCCTTTTTTGAAGTTAAATGCTAATGTGGTAGGTTTCTTTGGCATTTCCCTCCCCTATAAGGATGTTAAATTTAAGTGCATTATGGTTGCTATTACCAAGCAGTTCAGCTATATACACCTTGTTTTCAATTCAGATTAGTCAGTTTATTTCAAGCTTCTACATATCCTTTCCCTTATGTGAAATTAATGTTTCAGTCGGCTGGAATTTCTAAAGAGATTGCACCTCAGGAGTTAGAGAGGCCTAGGAAGTAGAGTTGATTGTCATTTGTGATATCAGGTGTTTTGTTTGACAGTGAGAATTTTAAAATAGACTGGGGAGGGAGCTACTAGGGGGATTGTATCCTGAGTGCCTCAGCGTCTAGAAGGAGCAATGTGCGCTTGTATACAATCCTGATAATCCTCAATAGTCAGTGAGGTCAGCATTTGCAGTAATTCTTCCTAAATAGTCTGTTGTTTATCAAGGTCTTGATACAAATTCCACTAGAGTGAAATTCTGTAACTGTAAAACTGCCTCACATCCCAGCGACTAGTATATAACAGCATGTTTGAATTATGCCATTCTTTTCAAAGCCTTCTGGAGAACTCTCCAGACATCTCCTATTTCCTCTACTTCCCTGATGAAGTAGCACAAAAGAAAAGACAAGAAAAAGCTCTTTTCAAGATTGAATTCAGTTTCTATACACTTAGCTTATGAGGTTTCCTTCAGACCTTTCATGCCATGTCGATTATTGCATTTGATAATGCAGTCTTGCATCTCTAGGACAAGAAGGGCCATATCCTTCCACCATTTTGCAACTCCCATGGAACCCTGTGGGAGTTTGGGATAAAATCAGCAGCAGGATCTGATCGTAAGAGTGTTCTTCAGTTTTGTGTAGTGCATCAGACATTACTCCCAATCTTTCTATAGCAACAACTCTCACTGTCCATCTCCTTAGTTTACAACCATATGTCTCTGTTGGCAGGAAAAATTGGACATCGGTTTGAGCAGCATGCTCTCCCTGAACACTAAATTGATTATTTTCCCATCAGTGCATTAGAGAGTTACTTCCTAGATAAATCATAGCATTAATGAGAATTGCATCTGAACAAATCCCTTATACACTGATGGGAGAATAGACCCTGTGTACGTGTTTCCTACCCCAAGTCCACTATTTGTTTTGGTCCCAATGAAATTTCCATTCTTGAATATCTCAGAGCAGTATAGAGTGTTTCTGTTTTGCCTTCTTGTCACTGGGCATTCTGCTCTCCCTTTGTTATCCTGAAAGCTGGATCCCAGATTCTCATACAGGATTTGTGTAATACAGACAGCAAAAAGAAGCAGAATAACATCAGCTAGATCTTGTTTCAGCTTCCTCCTTATGTTGTTCCTGCCTCTTGTTGCTTTGATTTCCATGGGAGATCTTCCTTATGTCATAGAATAAATAAGCACTGTGAAATTTTTCTTGCATACTGCTTTAGCAGCAAGGTCCTCAGAGCTAAATTTTAACCTCAGATATACTTCCACAACTGTGTGTTAACTTCAGGAGAGTTGCATACACATATCTAAGGACAAAATTTACCTTTCACTGTGTATATAATTAGAGATAGCAACAGAACTGTCTTTTTAAAGAAAACCATAAATTAAGTGTTCACATAAAAGACGCACCATTTAGGCATTAACAGGAGGATTTGCTGATTGTGTGCTACACATTGTGTGGTGAAATCTTTTCACTATCACCATACAATGTGCATGAGATCATGATTCAAAAGAAAAGTCAGCTGAGTGTTGCATATCATTCCTTCAGACAATTTACATTTGTAAGCAGGATCCGGATGAGCTCTCCCCAGACATCTGGTGACCCACTGGGGAAGAAGACTTCAGCAGAAGTCCATATTTGCATTTACACTCTTACTCTGCCTAGTTGTTTGGCAGACAGACATGCTTTAGCTTTTGCTAATGTAATTGGTTGTGGTTGTGAATTACAATTCTTGGATTTTTTGTTAAGATCAAGTATAGTATCTAAGAACACCCACTGAGATGCTGATGTAGGGAGGTCTTGCATCTTGAGGACTGCATCTTGAGAATTGCATCAGAGATGGGACAAACATCGATTCACACAGTTTTCAGCAGAAGGATGTCACAAGGAGACACTTTCCATTTCCCAAGATGATCCTCATGCTGGTGGTGATCCTGCTATTCCAAATGCCATCCCAGAAGGTACCATGAGCAGAAGACCAGCAGCTCCTTGTAAACCCCCCAATGGGGCCACCTCACCATGTTTGTCTTGCTGAACTTCTTGATACTACTCTCCCAGATCAAGAAGAACTGTCTAGCAAGACCGTTGACACCACTGAAGCCATCCAATACATGGAGAAGAAAGGGAGAATGATTACATCTCCAGTATCCCCTCCCTAAGGACGTGCTCCTCTGGCTTATCTGCTCTACGGTCTGAGGATTCCAATGCCTTGGTGATCTTAACAGACATGTGAAGAGAATCTGTAAAAAGCAGATTGCCTTCCAATATGCCGTCTGACACATGCCTTTTGAAACACAGAAGAAATGTAAATTACACCAAGCAACCTTCCAAAGGCATCTTGCACCAGAGGGGGCCAACTCTTGAGACTTTCTTACCACCATTGCACCCCTGCTTGGAATGCAGAAATGCTGCGTGCCCCCACTCTGGCTTTCAACTCCCATCACACTCCTGCTATTGTGTCCCAGACAACTCCCTCAGTCACAACAGGAAAACATGGTCCAACAACTTACTGCTGAAAGTGCTACCCTTGTCCCTGGGGCCATTGAACAGGATGTTATCATTGAAAGGATAAATGTTGACTTAAAGATCTCTGAACAGGACCCCACCAATAGAAAGATTGGTGTCCTCTCACAGACTACACAAGGTAATTCCCTCTCCAAACAGTGCAGTAATCCTTCATAGAATGTCTATCATGACCCCGTCATCAGAACAATAAGAGCCTCTCCATAGATAACTTGAGGAATCCTTTCACCAGGAAGGCTAACACCCAGCAGGGCTAGCGGGACTCTGCCAATGGAGAAGCTATCTCCATTGCTAGGACCACACAACAGACTGACCAGCACAGCTTCCAAGACCACCCAATGGGACCTCATCCCCAGAAAATCTCACGCTATATCAGAGACCAACCAGATAGACCTCATTCACAGAAGGACCAGCACCATCTCAGAAACACCCAAGCAAGACTTCATCCTTTAAAGGACCAGTACTGATGCCTCAAAGACTGTCCTTCCTCAACGGACCAGTACTGCCCCAAAGTCTGTAAGGGAGGATCATGTTACCAGTGGCATTGGTATCATACCTGAGATCTCCTCTCAAAATCTGGTGCAGTGGAATCCTGTGCTCTGGGAGGAAAAGACCACAGACTAATCCCATAACAATCTTACAGCCTATGCCTGCTGAAATGAAGCAGCCGAAGGAGCATCAGCTTAGATGACAAGCTGGGAGGGAGGAGAAAGCAAGTACAGAGTCCGTTGATGACTTAGACCTCCTTGCAGACAGAGTCATTGAAGACTTGTCTTCAGAAATTGCATTGGGGAGGGATGGAAATCAGGAGAGCACACTGACTTCTCATGGAATCCCTGTGTCTCGTTATAACTACTACAGCAGAGAAGCCATGAGAAGAAATACCAATTGCTGCTATAATCTGGCAGCAGCATCTTGGATCGAGAAGCTATACTGGCCAAACTGCCCGAAGGCTATGTGGGAGAGCCTCAATGGGCCCTCATTATACTGTGTCATCCTGTCTGAAAGACTATTCTTGCACATCAAGGATGTGTTCAACTGTGTAGTCCAGAATGATACGTAGAGTCCAGAATGCCATCATCATCTGTCCCAGCTCAGGTAAGGAGGGAGGCTGGAAGAAGACTTTAATACCATAAGAAATAATGACCAGACTCTTGAAGACAAAAACCACAGACCCAGGAAAAGATGGCATTAGCTATGATCTCCTGAAAAAACAAGATCCTAGTTGCCTGGTACTAACTACTATCTCAAACAGTTTTGCCATATTCCCAGCTCCTGGAAGAAGTCTGACTGTACTTATCAGCAAGAAAATCGAGTGAGACAACCTCAGTAACTTGAGACACACCTCTCTCTGCTCCTCAAACTGTATGTCAGCTGCATTGTGGCTAGCATTACAGACTGGTTGGTGAATGGGAGGGCCATCAGTTCCATCCAGAAGGGCTTCATGTCATGCAAAGCCTGTTATGAAAACAGCTTTGTCCTTCAAACTGCCGTCAACATGGACAGGTGGACATGGAGGAAATGTGCCATGAAATGGTTCGACCTGGCTAATGCTTTCAGTTCCATGCCCCCTCAGCACAGTTTTGCCAAGTGTTGAGAGTACAGGATGCCTGAACATTTCTTTCAACTGGTCCAGGAGCTTTACAAAGACTGCACCACCACCATCCACTCCATGGAAGGGGAGACCCCTGAAATCCCAATCCATCGTGGTGTGAAGCAAGACTGTGCACTCAGCTCCACTGTCTTCAAACTAGCCATGGAGCCACTCGTTTGAGCTATTGCCAGCGATCCCTTAGACAATTTTAATGTAAGCTTTAATCATTCTTTAAAAATTGAATGCAGGGGTAATGAAATGTTTTCTTTATTGTATGAGTAAAGGGCAGCATAACTGTACTTAGCATGCCCTGGTTGTGGAGGTTACCCTCAACTGAACCTCACTTGCTAAGCAGGGGGTACAGATGCCAAAGCCAAGTGAGAATAAGAGGAAGATGGGGACAGGGGTTTCTACCCGATGGTGTGGACTCTGCCTAAAGATTCCTAGTCACCATTTGACCCTCCCTTTTTCAGTATTTAAAGACAGAGATTGGATTCAATGGAGCGTCCTTGTTTGTGTTCAGTGATTACTAGAGCTGACATCCCTGAGAGATGTCTAGGGGCTAAGCCTTAGAGCTGGTGTCGGGGGGACGGTTTTACAGTAAAAGACAATGAAGAGGCAGCAGTACAGCAGTTCCCCGCTACTCAGTGAAAACACGGAGAGCTGGGGTGAGTGGGAGACCCTCAGAATGCAGCATCACAGAAGTGATATGGTAAGCAGCAGCAGCAGAGAGAATAAATAGCAAAGATAACTGTGAGCAGCGAATGCATGGCTCAGCCTTCTCTCCCTGTCAGAGGTGGAAGGTAGATCCATGTGATTGCATCAAACTCTGGATCTTTGCTAAGGACAACCAACTGTGGCTGGGGTGCAGCAGAGGGCAAGGGGGTGTGTTAAAGGAACATTTGTTCATCAGACTTTCACACTGCGAAGTGGGAAACTGAGGTAAAAGACACTGCCCAACAGATTCTGGGTGGGTGTTTGCTTACAGTCATATGCTTTTGAATCATTATGGTGGCATTTGTCCAAATTAATACTGGGTTCCCTTTCACTTCTAATAAAAGTTATCTTTTGTTTATACACAAATTTAGTGCTTGTGAGTGGAGAAGTATTGCTGTTCTGGGGCATCTGGGGTGGTATTAAGTTTTCCCAGGTTACTGGATGGGGCGCGAGCTGGTTTTGTTTTGTATTAAAATGAACCCCTAGATATTGAACTTGGCCCTTGTTGTCGCCGACTCTACCTGGCAGAGGGGTTATGCATTTTTGGAAATATAAATGTGAGTCTTTGTAACCTTTGCTACTGCATGATTTGCATAAAAAGGTTCATATATTTTCAAAATTGACTTTGATGTTGTGTTCAATCTAAGTGAAAGATGAGAAGGATGAAAATCCTGTTCAATTTCCCTCACTTCCATTTCTCCCAAGTCCCACTTGTATTTTACAATCAGAACCTCCCTCTAAAGTTGAAGGTGTTAAACTTCCAACACTTTGATTCATTTTCTTCAGTTTTAAGAAGAAAAACAAACAAACAAATCCATGTTCCTGTTGGAGATGTACAGAGTGGATATTATCTAAAATTCCAGTGAATCACAGTTGACCGTGTTGCTATTTCTAGGCCAGAGAATCACTCTTTGAACAAAATGCAATTGCTGTGTCTCTTCAACCTGCGCTTCAGCAGAGTGAAACAGCAGGATTCCCGTACTGTATAATAACTGTCAGAAACAATTTCTGCTCTGTAAGTGAGGTGAAGCAAAATGTCAAAATATTTGAATACATTTCATTGAAGATATCTTCTTTTAAATTAGTGAAGGCTAGAGAAAAATAATCCTATTCTCTCACATAATAAATATGCATGGAACAGTGGGGCCAAGTGAATTCTAATAAAGCGGAGTCCTAGCTTGTTAATGCGTTAGAGAACCACAACAATAAAACACAATAATTGTTAGTTAAAGAAATGCCAGCCATGGCCTTTTACTGCCACTCCTGAACATGTGCATCATAATACATTTAGAATGTCTAAAGTCAGCACATTAATTACCATATTTTATAAAATGCCTTGGATAGAGGTGAGCAATTGGAGCAGCCAACAAGGAGTCCAACCTTTGTGCATATATCTTATGATTAGTACAACTGCATTCTATGGAACTCATTAGCCTAGGCACATTATCCTTCCTCATACCAATGTATCCATGAATTGCTAGAAAATGATGGAAGGGAAAGTTCACTAATAACACGCTTTCAGATTTCTATATGGCTTTTCATCCCAGTGGATCCCAAAGCATGTTACAAACTATATACTAGATGTGAGTGAACTCACAGAATTCCTATTCTTAAGCTTCTTTTCGCAATCTATATTGAGTTTGCAAACTCCTCCCTTATGTCCCTGTCCAGTGATTTTTAAAGTTACATGAATCAAAGTGAGGCAAATAAAAAAAACACATTTGTATCAAAAGAGAAACCCCTATGCTGTGAAAAGTGCATCCCCCAAATAGGTGTCACTGAAAGCATGGTTGGCCCAACAATTATTTAGGTGCCAGATCCCACTTAGCCTCACTTTTCTGTTTATAGCAAAAATGCCCCCAGTCATACTTATTACTAATAAGAGTGTTATACATTGATTATATAGCTTCTTGTTAACAAAATTAACATTCTTGAACATAAACAATTAATGCTGATTCTGCAAAACCAGACAATCTTTCGCATGTTATCCTTTGTCGGTTTGGGCCCCTAAAAGGGTGTGACTATAGGAGGGGTTCTCAAACTGTGGATCGGGACCCCTCAGGGGGTCACAAGCTTCTTACATGGGGGGTCGTGAGCTGTCAGCCTCCACCCCAAACCCTGCTTTGCCTCCAGCATTTATTGTGTGTGTGTGTGTGTGTGTGTGTGTATATATATGTATATATATATATACACTTATACACATATGTATAAAAAGTGTTTTTAATTTATAAGGAGGGGGTTGCACTCAGGGACTTTCTATGTGAAAGAGGCCACCAGTACAAAAATTTGAAAATCACTGGTCTATAGAGATATTTAGATCTTGCTAATGTACAGACTATTCAAATTACTATACCTTTTTGAAAGAAAACCGTCTCTTTTTGGAAAAATGTATACATGAAGAGGAAACTTACAAAAATCAGTCATCGTCATCTGGTTCTGTGGTCTTTGCCAGAAATATTTTCTACTAATAGTATTATTTTGAAATTGTTTCTTGATAACACAGGTAGCATTCTCAACATTTGCTAGTAAACAGCTCACCATAAATCTGAGTTCTAGTAATCCAATGTATTGTGAGTAATGGTATATTACAATATAATAATTAAACTGAATTCATTTTCTGCATCTAAATATATTCATCTTCTTTGTAGACAAAAATGTATTTGATTACACTGTTTAATTTTGTAAAATGTACAGGCTATTTCATTCTGATGCCAATTGACAAAAAATTATTTTTGCCTGCTTTTTTGCTACATAAAAATTTCCTCTCATGAAACTTCAGATTGTTGATGTGGTTATTGTGAGTGCATGACATATAATTTAAAATAATGTTGCTGGCGATGAGAGTACTTTGGTAATGTTAGCATCCTTTGTTATAGAGCACCTTGGTAGTGTTCAGGTGAAGATAACAGCAAACCTCAGTAGTATGTGGTGATCTGTCAGAATTATTACAAAGTAACAGGAAATGTGATTTAATCAATACAGAATGAGGCCAGAGAATATAAACCTCTCTGAAAAATGCTTGTTTTAGCTAGAATATATCATAGCTCGTTATTTGAGATGAAATATACGTTAGGAAACTCAGCCTTTTCCAGGACATATGTAGGATTGGTTTCCACTGCCATTTTGCAAGTTTTTTGAGCAAATCCAGGAAGCTTCATTGCTTTAATTCATCAGAACTTCTTGCTGTTCATCCATTGTCAGCCGATTAATGTGTCTTCTCCTTATTGGTTTTCTCACCCTGTGGGTCAAGAAGTTGTCATTAATATGTTTTAATGTCTCCTTGATTACCTATGTTTTCTTCTCTTTATCATCGAAACAAAATGGTGGATAATTAAAATCTCCCATGTGTATAGTATACTTGGATTTAGATCTTGATAGTTGGTCCCATAATTCCATACACTATGTTTCTTCACCACTGTTTGCAAACTCCCTAAGGTATAAACCTCCATGTGCACTAGTCTGTGCTAAGACCTCATTGCCTGCTGGCTCATTTCAGAACCAAACAGGTAGTATTATACAGTACACACATACAGGTATATACAAGAACCATGCAACAGTGTAACAACTATGTATATTGTTTGAGCTTATACCCATATTGGGCCTTTATGAGCAACTCTCCATGTAAGAAGCAGTACTGTCAATATCAAGAGATCAAAAATCATGAGTCAGATTGCTCCTCCTCATTCTCCACATCTACATTTCACAACGTTTTTGCTGCTCCTCACAGTCCCTTGGTCCTGTCTAGCCCTCTGAACCACAGAGTGGCAGCCATTTAGCCTGTGGGCATGACTTCTGCCTCACTGAAAACAGTTGGAGGAGGCAGCCAACCTTTTTAATGGTAGACTCACTTCCACCTGTGGATGGTTATCACTTCCCTACAGTTTATCTTGTTGGCTTCAGTCTCATTGACAGTAACAGAAAATGGTGGCTATTCTGAATGAGGGAAAATTCCTGATTTGGCTCTTTTCATCATGTTTTCATGAGATAGGCTAAACAACCCAGAATCACTTGAGTTTTATGATAAAAATCGCAATACAAAAGAAGATATTTTTGAAACACATGCCATTATCCATTAGAAAGGATTACTTAGTGTCTATTTATATTTTGGTAATTAATTACAAATATTAATTACAAATTAGAAGTGTGTGCAAGCTTAAGTGAATTGGCTAGGGTTGTTTTCTCAACAGACCAAAAGCAATTAAGCTTTTTTAAAACAAAAATCTTGCTTTGAGTTAAATGCTGCCACTTAGCCAGTTTTGAAAAGTGTGCACACATGGTTTGCATATCAGTCTCTGAAGTCCTGATCCTGCATAAATTCAGATGCTCTTAACTTCATTAATTAAAACCAATGTTTTTTCCCCAAATATAATGGATGATCGCATTCTCTGGTGAGGGCTATGTTCATACAAAGTTTCCAATTTCAAATGTTGGTAGTTTTTGTTGTAACTCTTTTCAAAAAGCATCTGAGGATTTTTCCCTCCAATGGCTAAAATCTTTTTTTTTACTTTTACTTTTCAAGAGTATCTTGATAGAGCTTAGTTCCCATGTTGAAAAAATATTTATATGCATGAAAACAAAAGGTTATAACTCTTTTTAATGTACCCTTTAAGCTAAAACTTTCTATGCTTAATCTCTTCCTAAATTATTGTTTGTATACATATTCCCTTTAGGAAGAGGCCAAGCGTAGAAAGTTTTGGCTCAAAGGGTACGTTAAAAAGAGATATAATCTTTTGTTTTCATGCATTTAGAATAAGTTTCACAGTCTTAGTTGTAATGAGCACTATAATGCTCACAATAAGAAAGGCAATCTCAATGTCAAAGAAATAAACAGTACAATACTTCTGCAGTGCCTTTTATCTGAGGATCTCAATATATTACAAACATTAGCTAATTCTCTCACACACCCAATGAGATAGGTAAAATATTTATCCAATGTAACCTCTCCCTCACTCTTGCTCTCTCTGGTTGGGCGAGATCAACAGGTAGGGTTGGATTCAGGAAATCCCAGGCCCTTTTTGATGTGCATATTTTTGCAACATTTTGGATTAAACTTCCTGTAAAACTGTTCCATGAAGGTACCAGTAACTATCTCTATAAAACACAAACAGTCTTAAAATGTCATACACAATAATATCCAATGTAGTATCTCTATTTTGTGTTTTTTTATTTTTTCCATTTCATGTTTTTTTCCTTTTAGTCTATATCTTGGTTTATCTTTTCCTTTGACTCTTTCCTTTCAGTCTAATATATCTTATCGTATGCTTAAAGTACTTAGATAATTTGTTCTTGAACAACATGTTTTCTTTAGTACACTTCAATGAAGGAAGACCGTTGAGTACAGCAAGTATGAGTGGAGATGCAGTTGGCGAATTTGTAACTCAGTTCCAAAAAGTGTGACCCACTCACAGTTCCCTGCAGTTGGAAATAAATTGTGGAAGTTACTTCAGCCCTGAGACATGAAGCAGCTCTCCTTTCTCCACAATGTGAAGGGAGGAACACATCCTTCTCCTGACACTACTGTAATTCCTGTGTTTGCTGCCTGAATATTTCGGCCATGAACAGTGACTGGAATTTCTCCCAGAAGGAGAGAAGTCATCTAATTGTGTTTATCTTGGAAGGTTCAGGGTGAAAAACTTTTACCTGAAACTGAACATAAGCAATACGTGTCAATTTGATAGAGTATTTCCTTTTTAATTTGCACTCTAATAATTAACTACCATATTGTATTTCTTGTTACAGTTGGCTTGTAGGTCAGCAGATGCCAGCTGTGACACACTACTTTCAAAAGAAAACAGTGAATTTTTCTTTGTTTTTTGAATAACAATACTTCCTAGTGCTTTGTAGTATACCCACAAATACAGCTTCTGAGATCCATTAAATGCTGAAACTTCACTTTGTTTAATGATTTTCTGCAGCCATTTATTGCTTCATACACTACAAAGCAATAAAAATTGTCACTTAAACAGTACTGGAAAGCCCAGAAAATAACCACCAGCCTCCTACAAAGTACTAAATAGGGATGTGAATATATCTTGCCATACACACTTGTTTTTTTAAAAAAACAAATTACAAATGTAGTGGATGAAGGGGAATGCAGTAGGTGTAACCAAGTTGTATTTGATGCTATGTATCTCCAACTTGTAGACTAAAAAATCACTGAAATTAGCTTGCCTATGAACAATGTCACATGATCAGAAAACTGGCTGAAGTGACATAAACAAAAGGTAATGGGAAAAAGGCAACATATTGAATTAGGAGAAGCATCTTGTGGGCTATTGCTGGGGCTGCTTTATTCAATATCTTCACAATGATCTGAAAAGAGAGGTAAACAAAAAATGTACAGATGATACTAAATAGGAAAATGTGATGAGCATCAGTAAGGACAGAGAAAAAATAATGTGGGAAATGAAGAGGTTAGAATGATGGGCAGAAAACCAAAAACATAGATTTAACTTGGCAAATATGTATCTGAGAAAAAGTTATCCATCACAAGGATATTCAATGAGAGGAAGAAACCTAGAAAGGAATGATGCTGAAAAAGATCTAGTAGTGATAATGGAGGCAAATTAGACGTGAGTTTGAAATACTCTGACAATAAAAAGTGGAATTTTGAACTGCAGACACCAGATAGAAGTATAACATCATAGAATGGAAAGTAATAGAGTTCTGGTGAGGACATGCCCAAACTATTGAATTCAGTTCTCAACACCTTATGGTTGAAAAAATAGTGGTTTTTTGGAGGGAGTTCAGACAGGAGCTACAAAAATAATGAGGATTCTGGAGGGATTAATTTAGGAGATGTCACAGAACTAACTAAATATATAAGGTTTTGGTAGGTGAGGATTAAAGAAGGACCATACGGGGTGAACCCCCATCACATGCTACAGAAGGGTAACAATTAGATGCTCCACCTGTGGGGTGATTGACTGATTGCCTCTTGGACAGAGTGGGTGGAGCTAGGTGGTGAGCCATTAGATATCAGGGACTTATAAGGTCCCTGAGTGAGGTCAGTTGGGGAGAGACTGCAGACAGCAGGATTTTTCTGCAGGAGAGAATTGAAAGAAAGAAGCGAGGCTCTTGTGAGGGATGACCCGAGAGAGGATGGCAAAGGAAGTTGGGGGATCTTAACATTGCTCTGTGGAGGGTCAGAAGGGCCTTTTGTTTATAGTTGATTAGAACTTGTGATGTTGGACTTTTGATATCATGGAAAGCACTAGCCTGTAGATGTCTTAGCTGGAGGATTAAGCCTCAGAGCACAAAGGTAAAGGGCAAGCTGGATGGCACAAAGTAAGCAGCCAAAGGGGGAGCTAGAAGCACAGAGAAGTGCAACATTGACTCCCGACACAAGGAGACATTATGACCATGAGTAGAGATGGCTACAGGGACACATGATAATAGTTTACCAGTACTGGAAGGGAGTAAATACCAAAGACCAGACTGTGAATAAAGAGATTTTAATGTGTGGTTTTTTTTAAAGCTAAGGGCCCAAAATAATAATATTGTGTTAGGTGACTGCTTACTCAGGGGATAAGATATATAATATGAAGCCTTCTATTTCTAGGTTACCAGTTGAACTCTGCCCCGATAGGCAGTGAGTTTGCAATCCGAAGGCTGTTCGGTGATCTGCTTGAAATAAATTGGTAGTCTCTGTTCTCGTCCCATGGACATGTGTCTTCATAACAAAATCTATCACCCCACTTGGCACTCATTTATTGCATGTCTCAGCAGAGAAGCTAAACCATGGTGACTGATTTATTCTCTCACCTCTTGAGGCTGGGTAATGTAGGAAACCTTGCAGTCCCACTGAATAAAAGATTTCAGTATCTGCAACTGTCAATATTCTACCTGACCAAAAAGGTGGATGAGGTAATGTCTTTTATTGGACCAACTTTTGTTGGTGAGAGCTATCAGGAAAATCTCTGTGTAGCTTGAGAGTTTGTGTCTCTCACCAACAGACATTGGTCCAATAAAAAACATTCCTTACCCACCTTGTCTGTAATATCCTGGGGCTGACACAGCTAGAACATCACCATATACAATATTCAACCTGTAATACATGGTGCAGATAGTAGTGAAAGAGAACAGTTAAGAAAATGTAACATAGGGCTAGATTTTGCAAACATAACATACATTAATGTCAATGAGACTAATTGTATGAAAAGAGTTTGCCGAAACAAATTTATGCTTAACACATGTATGTACAGTAGACTCTTGATTATCCAGGATTGGGTTAACCAGGTTGTGGATTAACCAGGATGTAAAAAAAAAAAATACGCATAACTCTCAGGGCCGGCTCTGGCTTTGTTGCTGCCCCAAGCACATACACAAAAAAAAAAAAAATACCACCAGGGCTCAGGGATGCCAGTAAACCAACACCGCCTCTCCCCAGCGCAGGGTGGCTGGTGAACCAACCCCCACCCCCCATATTTCCTATGGATGGCGATTATCCAGGATTTTATTAACCAGGATTAATTTTTTCCCTATCATCCTGGATAATCAAGAGTCTACTGTATAGAACTGTGGATGCAAAGTATCAAAAACAGGTGAGTAAACTTTCTCATATCCCTCTTTAACATAATCCAGGACAGAATATATGTCAGGGCTCCTTGGGCCAGTCCACACTCAAATCATCACTGGGAATTATCTGACTCTTGATGGTTGAACACTCAGCTTCCTGTTGTACAGATTAATATCATTGGGGCAAAGCCCCACAAAGGTGACAGGGCATAAGAACAGCCATATTGGGTCAGACCAAAGCCCAGTATCCTGTCCTCTGACAGTGGCCAATGAAATGCATGTCATCATTGTCCTTGTTAGCCTCATTACAAAAAGACCAAACCCTTTTACTAAAATTGAATTTATTTTATTTACAACATATCCAGAATATTTAAAATATATAATACATAATTCATATATACATCCAGAAAAATGAAGAAAAAGGAAACATTTCAAGTTTATGCGTAAACAGTATTTAAATAGTATACAAAAGAAAGTATGTAGATGTCAACCCATAAACAGTAACATCTCAATGCTTTCCAAATATTCACAAAAATCATAAGTGAATTAAAATACTCTGTTGTGATAGAGTGGTAAACACTTTCCATAGAAGCAATAAAAGCTGTAATTAAAGTTACTTACTATCTGACAAAGGTAAAGTGCTCTGGGTACCCATGCAATCCAAGTGATGAAAACATGATAGGCTGTAGTGAAAGAAACATTATAAATCAATTTTATTTGTAAAGGGGAAACCAAATATCTCACTTGCCAAATGTTGAAGACATTGGTAGCCTTTCCTTCTGTCACATATGAACACATTAAATTCATTTAAAAAATTGCAACTAAATATTATTTTTCTCTGAAAGATCATATAAAGTTTCACAGAAAATGGCTTTGAAGATAATGAAATACATCCAAGAGGAATAAGCTCATCTAGTATAAAAAAGATACAAAATAATTTATTCAATAGCCATATCCTGTGGTTTTTAATTCAGGGCTATAACATACATGCTATTTTTAAGCAGAATTCCTCATTGAAGCCACGTTTTACTCAATCTTTGTTCTATTGCTACAGACAGCATATAAGGAAATAAAAACAGAGGGAGCTTTGGGGCACATGGCTGTGATGGCTTTATTGTTCTAGCTATAAAATTGAAACTAACATGAAACTGAGGCTTTGCGTTGGCAGGAGGAGAGCTCAGACAATTAAAGGTACAAGCCAGCATATTTCTCCCCCTACTTAAATTTTTTTTCAGGACACACACACTTTATTGTTTACATGGCTCACAATAAACACTATATAAGCCTTACTAAACTGAACTACCCCAAACTCTTAACTTGCAAAGAAGTATTCTGCCCCGGAATAGCAACTCACTAACTAAACAATTTCTAAGTTCAAGCACACAATTGGTTTTTACACTCTTCGGATAATGTGGTGATAATGGTGTGATAATTTCCTGAACAACAGAAACAGTAGCTGGTAAGGAGTCAACTGGATCTGGTATGGAATCAACAGAATCTGTTACCAAAATTTCTTCCACCGAGTCATCAAAATTAAGAGTTGTAATGGAAGAAGGTTCAATTGGCAGCAGGCCAAAACCCCCTTGCCTATGCGACTGGCTCTTACACTACAGTCTGCCTCAGGAAAGGGAGGCTTGTTGCTGACTGGCAGTAGCTGCAGACTGAGGCAAGGTGGGGATAGTGGTTGGAGGTCCCCCAGGAAGAGGGACCCTCCAACCCACTCCTTCCTTAGAGGTTTTTAAGGTCAGGCTTGACAAAGCCCTGGCTGGGATGATATAGTTGGGATTGGTCCTGCTTTGAGCAGGGGATTGGACTAGATGACCTCCTGAGGGTCTTTCCAACCCTGATATTCTATGATTCTATGACCCAGGCAGAGTGTGGGGTATTGTCAGGGAGCAACACCCCAAGTAAAAAGGCACTGGGGTCCAGGAGGGACATGGAGGATACAGGGGCCAGCAGACAGCGAGACACTGGCCTGCAGAGGGTTCTCCAGCTGGAGGAGAGTTAATTCCCAGACAACCAGCAGGAGGCACCACAGGGGTGAGTCGTTGCGCATCACAAGGATTAAGAAGCTAAAAATGAATAATTCAAATGGGGTTTGGGGTTTTCCTTGCTTGTAGGAAATGCAGCATGGAACAGCCCAAGCTTGATTTTCTGAAATTTCCACTAAATGCTCCAAAAATAAAATTGCTTTTCAAAATACTGTAGATTATTTTAAAATAATTTCTTATTCCATGTGCTGGGATGAAATTTATTCCTGTTTGCTGGTCATTTTAAGTCATCCATATGGGGGGGACATTGCTTCATATTTCTTTTTCAGAGAAGTCATTGCGGCTTGGAGGCTGTCACTTCTTGCCAGATGGATTTCAAATATCTCTTTTACTAGTAGCTTTTTCTCAGAAGATGATGGCACTAAACATACAGAGCCAGATACCTTGTGGATGTAAATTGGCCCAGCTCCATTGCCTTCAAAGGAGCTACACTGACGTATACCAACAGAGGATTTGCTTATCTGCCTCTCAGAGACTGACAGGTTGATCTGAATGGCTGATACCAACGGGAAAAATAAACAGCTTTTCTATTATAGTTTTGATTTTATAGTACCATTTTAAAGCAAGTATTGTTCAAGGCTACTCTGACACTATTCTGCTCTCAGTACATTGCAAACCTGGGGTCTGATGTTATAAGCCAATAAAATCCCAAATTCAATTAGGGAATTTGTCAGAGCATTCCCTTATGTGTCTGCCATGTTTTGGAGCTAGCTCCTGCAATCTCTTAGTTTCAGACTATGAGGAAGCATTAATAAATAAAAAATGAAGATCTGTATTCTATTAACTGTTGCTTTAAAAAATAACCTTATAAGGGCAGATGTGAAATGAGATCTGATATAGTGATGGAAGATTAAATAAAAATTTTAAGACCATTAATACTCTGGAGAAATAAATGGAATAAAACACATCTAATCAGAAAGGGTGAAATGGTGGATAATACTTTGAACTGTTCAATTTTTTGTGGTACTATAACTGGGACCAACTTAGGCAAATGTTTTAAATTGGAAAATTCAAAACAATTTTAGCTCTGCTCTAGGCTTACTGTGCAGTCATTCCTTATTGAGGACAAATGTTGATATCAGAAAAACTTCAGGCTCCATTTAGTATCTCTGGCTTCCATTTTGAATAAGCAAAAGTCACTGCATCATTAGATGAGAGCTGCAGGTCACATAGGCTAAATATAGAATTGGCGGGAAATCAGATTGGCAGGGATCCAACCGATCATAACAGGATGAGGTAAATAATAGCTGCAAGTCTAAAATTAGAATTAGCAGCTAAAAACTGAACTGACAGTTTAGAATGTGTTGGCATGAATCCTGGGAATGTTGGCAGTTGGTATGCATCCAATAAAAATCTGAAAGAAAAATATTAGCAGAAGTGTCTAGAAAGTTTTGACAGGACGGTATAAAAGTCAGTGTATCAGTGGGCAGTTGAGACAGTGAGAGAGAGAGGACAAGCGAGCAGCAGCAATAGCTGTAAGCAAACAGAGCAGAAGGAGTTCCATCAGTGGAGCAGAAGGGGAAGAGACAGAAAGTGTGCAGGAGAGACGTGTAGCAAAGTCAGCAGATAGGGAAAGCTCAGTTATAGTATAGTATAGTGTTAGTGTGTGTCATAAGTGTGAAGTAGCCTAGAATTATTGTTTACCTGTAAGGGGTTAAGCTAAAGGTAACCTGAGAGGTGGACAACTGACCAATGAGAAATTCCTCAGGAGACAAAGGATTTTAAGTTTCAGTTTTTCTCTGGGTCCCTCTCTGTTCACCTCGGCTATGGGATGAACACAGCTATGTCTTTCACTATAACTATAAGATTCTACCAAGTACTGTAGTCAGTAAGTTTACCTTCTTTTTATCACTTGGAGGGTTCTCAGTGGTGAGGGTTGGCTGGGTGCTTCTTGATATTGTAAGATTCAGCAGAGATCTCAACAGTGGGAGAAAGTTGCCTCGGGGGAGAGGTTTGGTTTCTGAATCCTTTTGTTGATTATGGTAGATGCTGTTCTATTGATGGTTATAAGGGATTTATTCCTTTCTTTTTTTCTTTTATTAAAATCTTTCTTTTAAGAAGCTGACTGCTTGTTGTCCATTGTGTAAGATCCTGGTTTTGGATCGGGCACATCTCACAGGATCAGGCGATGTTTGGGTTTTTTATTCTCTCAAGCTTTCCAGGGAAGGAAGAAGTTTGTTGGGGGAGGGGGGTGGTAGTGGAAAGGGAAAGAAGGGTCCCAAACTACCCTAGACCTAATTTGGTGGTGGCAGTGTATCAGGTCCAGATACAGAAGAATTTGTGTTCTGGGGAAAAACATTTTAACCCAAGCTGGTAAAATAGGCTTGTGGGGGTTATTTCTTTTTTTCATGCGGGTCCCCACATCTGTACCCTAGAGTTCAGAGTGGGGAGGCAATCCTGACAGTGTGTATGTGTGTGTGTGGCGGGTGGGTAATAAAGATGTATAAATGTGTGTTAATTGGGGGAGAAATTTATTTATGTAAGACTTCAGATGCTTTAGAAAACTGCTATCAGTGACCTGTGAAAGACTGGCCATCTGTAATAGGGTGTAGCCACTTAGGATTATCTTAACTCTATGTTATTGAAGTTTGAGGTGCTCTTTAAAATGTTATAAAGGATTTGTGTTTTATAACATCCATATTGTTATTTATTATTTAAGTTTATTATTATTATTATATTAGGGATTCTTATTATTTGCACCAATAAATAGTTGCCTTATTTGGAAAAGAAAACTGCTTGTGTCAATCACTTATTGGAAGGCTGTATCTATGTCCTCCAGGTATTTCGTTAGCCATACCCTAGCAGAACAGACTGGTGAACTGGTGGGCTGTTTTGAGGGAACTCTTGGCAAACCTGGGAGGAAGCAATAGGTGAGCTATTCTGGGGGTACCCTAATTTTGTTTTGGGGGTGACAATGTTTCTGACAACAAGAAATCCAATTTAGGAATAGCAAAGTTATAAGCACTGAAAAAACACAGACAGTGATATGCACAGTATGTGTAAGCAGAATGAGCTGTCCCCTGACATATAGTGATGAACTGGAGGAAAAGACTTCAGGAGAGACCATATTTGCATAGACATGCCTGCTCTGCCTAGGTATTCAGCAGATGGAACTGCTTTGCCAAAGTGATTCATTTTAATTGGTTTTGGGTTACAAATCATTTTAGTAGAGTATTGAATGCAGAGATAATGAAATGTCATCCTTACTGAACGAGTAAAGGGCAGCAGAACTATATATAACATGCCCCGATTGAGAGGGTCACCCTAACCTTAACCTTATTTGCTAAGCAAAGAGTAGGGATGCCAAATCCCAGTGAAAATGAAAAGGGGTGGGGATAGATATTATAATGAGGTGCTGTGAACTCTGCCTAAAGAAACCTAGGCATCATTTGAGCCTCTCACCTTCAGACAAAGCCGATTAGGTTTAGTTAAGTGTTCTTGTTTCGGTTCAGTGACTACTAGAGTTAACATCGTTGAACAGGTCCAGGGCTATGCCTTAGACCTGGTGTGAGGACAGTATTGCAGTGAAAGACAATGCAGAGGCTGCTGAAATCACCGAGAGCTGGGTTAAATAACTGAACCTCAGAACATGCCATTGCAGAAGTGGCAGGAAGCAGCAGAAGCAGTGATAACAGTGGCAAAGGTGGCAGAGGCAACAGAGTTAACAGCAACTGCCGTGAGCTGGTGGTGGTTGTAGCAATAGCAGAGCATTGCTCAATGACCCCTGTTTTTTGGGGGGTGGGGGTGCGGGGGAGCTCCTGTGAGCACATCTCTGAACTCAGTCTTCAATAATCAAGGACAGCCAATTGTGAGTGGGATGCAGCATAGGAAGAGGGGAGTGACAAGTTAAAGGAACATTAGTTCATCAGACTTTCACATTGCATCATGGGAAAGTGAGGCAAAGGATGCTGCCCAATGGACTCTGGGGTGGCATTTGCTTATGGTCAGATGCTTTTGAATCATGATGGTGTTTGCTCAAATTAATGCTGTGTTCCTTTTTCCCTTTTAATAAAAATGATCTTTTGTGAGGCACAGTATCATTGCTTGTGAGAGGGGAAATATTACCTTGTAGAGGTGCTCAGGCTGGTGTTTAGTTTTCCCAGATTACTGATTTGTATTCTTAAGAGAAACCCCTGTATATCGAACCTTGTCCTTGTTGCTGCCAACTCCACCTTGCAGAGGGGTTACATGTGACTTTCCATTATATTTTTAACAATATTCTGAGGTGAAGATCTATTAGAAATCTTGTGAGAAATAATAGCTTTGTAGATTTCTATGCCAAAGTGACTTCGTCTGGAAAAACACCAATACCTCTGAACTTTTGAGGTTCACCAATAACTATTGTACATGTAGAAACTCTTTGGATATGATCTGCTGTCAATTAAAGCTAATAGAAGGAGTCCCCCAACTTCAAAATTCACTTTGCATCAGGCCCTTAACGCGTAGTCTGGGTTGCTGAACAGAAATGATTTTGCTTCTCATGTTGAATTTGTTATTTGGAAAGATAAAACAAGAAAAAAGCCTCCCTCTCTCTACGTATTCTTCTTTCAGAGCGGAATTGTTACCTCCCATCCTATTTTGAGCGACTGATATCTAAAAGCCAAGAAATCTTAGTGATAGCAAATGCTAATGATCTTTTTCTTGTGGATAACTTGAATCTATTTATTTGTTTTTGTTGGAAATATAAGCCATACTTTAGCTCTGCTTAGAACCTGTGGTGCTCTTGAAGATCAGACTCCTACTCACTTCAGCACCTGAAGTTAATCTTGGGTAAGAATATTATTCACCTTTTCAATACAATCCAGTAAACAATTATTTAAACTCCAATAGCATTTAATGCCCGTACAAACACTTCAGTGTAATTCCCTCTATTCTTGCTGAAACACTTTTTATATGGTGTCACAAACTTTGTCACATTCACCAACTATCTCCTGTTGGCACTAGCTATGTCTAACTTCCGTGGACACTTTACTTTAAACAAAGAAGTACATGTTGAAAGTCTTTAGATTGCAGAGTTTGAAATAATGGCACTCTGAGTCTATTTTCCTTCAGAGACCTACAGGGTAATTTTTATGTCATAATTCTGTGAAGGAGCATTTTTGCTTGGTTAGATATACTTAGAGTGGCCCTTCAACAAAGACCCAGGTATTATATAATAAAATTAGAATTACATTTATTCTCAGCCACCTACACACAATAAAATCAGAAAACAGAGAAACAAAACTGAGAAAATAAAGTGATTACACACTTAGTATACTGCATACTTCAGACTTGGATTTACACGTAAAAAAAGATGTTGGTAGTAATAAAGATAAGGTATAGATACCACCCAAAGAATACAAATATCCATATAATAGCTAATTATTTCAGTTGCTTTTAAAACAGTTTGAGTGTATTTTCTGAGTCATCTCTGCAGCTTCACTTGATCACTTCACTTCATAGGATCGGTCATAGATACTAGTGGTGGATTAAGACTAAATGGGGCCCGTATCCAGCCCAGCCAAGCTGCTCCCCAAAATAAATTAAAGTGCTCATAGCACTCCTGGCTACCACCTTGCTATTGTTAACTCCTGCTGCCTAGTCTCCGTGGCAGACGAAACAAAAATCTTGTAGTGGGCTCCCACTCACAAATCCTGAGATCCAAATATTGGAGGTAATTGGATCCCTTCCTAGCCTAGGGTCATGGTCCGTAGTTCCACGGAGTCTATATTATCACTCCCTTGTATTGTGATGATAATAACAGGAACATAATTTAGGGACGAACCTTCAAGTTTAACCCATGCAAATAATACCGTTGACATAACAGTATGATTAAGGGGACTGTTCCTATGAAAAAAAGTTTGAGCAGGTCCTAATAACGTTTTGCCATAAGTGCTTTTACTTTTGCTAATACTACTGTGAAATATTTAAAAATAGTTACTAACTGAGACAGACAGTAACAATGTAAATAGCTTGGTAATTTAAATAGTGGCTTTATAAATAAACCAGAGTCAGTATATGTGTCTGCTGGTCTCTACAGAAATTAGACCCATAAATTAATGTTGCTCACAATAACAAACATATTTTGTGCATTTAAAATAAGTATCAAAGCTGCATGATAAAGTACATTTCATTATTGTAGAGCATTAACAGCAGCAGCTTGATATATTATATCTCCCAAATTAACAAAGATGAAGTGTTTTGCCGGAACTGATTCTGTACTTATGCAAAATATAAGTTTCACTTAGAAAGTCCAACTTTGCTCTGAATTTCTCTTTACTAGACATTTTATTTGACATGCATCTTAAAATTCACAAGAATAGGGAGTACCTTAAATGAGATCCATGTTTGCTGGTGATAGTAGCTTTTTAATAATAACTGCAGAGAAAATAAGCATAAAAATGCTTTCTTTTGGCTTTATAAGTAACTGTTATTCATGAAAGCAGACAGAATTTTATCTTACAAGGAGGATTCATAGGTTGTTTTTAAAGAGGAAACCAAAGAAATTACTCAGGGTAGGTTAAAATCAGAACCTGGGCATATGCTACATCCTTGGAGTAGACTCTTCCATCTGTGGCAACAAAAGCCCAACAACAGATACTCAGAGAACAGCTTTACACATTTATAAATAAGATTAAAAAGAATTTGAATCTGATTGTATACTGCATTCTTCCAGATGTGTCATTTGATAACTAACCTAATAAATTGCCTTAGGAAACTAAGACCAGTGGCCCAGATTTACCTTTTGAAGGATCTCCTTGTAAAAGGAGGAAATTTGAGGAATATCTTCCATGTCTCCAGTGTGACACAGTATGATTCTAACAACAGTTATATCCTTAATATTGCCACTGTTGCAACAATTGCAATTGCAACAAATCTTGTACAAAGTATGTCATGTAAGGTATCAATGGAAAACCTACAATTAATCAAATATGATTATCCTGTTTGCATGCATGAAGCATCTTTGTATCGAAAGTTATGAATATTGACTATGTACCAGTCCTTCAAATGCGTTTGCTCTTAGGGTAACCTCCACAAGGTAATTTGCATTCAGTCTTGCCAGCACATTGTGAATGGACTATTCCAGTTGATGGCCCATTAAAGGAAACTTAGCTCACACAATAGACCACAGAAGAAGTTTATCCCTGCCTATGGACACCTTAGCCAGAAAATGGGTAATGGCTGCTCCGGTGACTAGTGCCCTACCAAATTCATGCTTCATTTTGGTCAATTTTATGGTCATAGGATTTTGAAAATATTAAATTTCATGGTGGTGTAACTGTAGGGGCCCTGACTGAAAAGGGGATTGTGGGGAGTTTGCAAGGTTATTGTAGGGGGGTTGCAATATTGCCACCTTTACTTCTGTGCTGTTGCTGATGGTGTTACATTCAGAGCTGGGTGGCTGGAGAGTGGCAACTGCTGGCCAAGAGCCCAGCTCTGAAGACAGAGCCACCGCCAGTAGCAGTGCAGAAGTAAGGATGGCATGGTATGGTATTGTAACCCTTACTTCTGTGCTGCTGCCTGCATGCTGGGTCCTTGGCCAGCAGCTGCCACACTCTGGCCACCCAGCTCTGAAGACAGCAGTACACAAGTAAGTGTGGCATAGTATGGTATTGCCATCCTTACTTCTGTGCTGCTGCTGGCACAATGTTGCCTTCAGGGCTGGACATCCAACCAACAGTCTCCACTGTAAAACCTGTATAGTATAGGGTAAAAGTACACAAAAGACTAGATTTCTTGGGGGAGACCAGATTTCATGGTCCATGACATGTTTTTCGTGGATGTGACTTTGGTAGGGCCCTACCTATGATTTATCAAAGCATGCAATGGTATGTGACTTGCTCATGTGATCGTGCACTCCATCCTGTGCCTGTAACTTTCCACAAACTAAGACTGAGAGCATCCCCTCCACATGTGAGATAATATAAAAGACTCTGGAAGCATCATCTCCATTTTGCCTCTTTCCTGCTCTGATCTCCAACCAATAGACTGAGGACCTTCCAACCTTTTAGAAGTTACCAGAGACTTTACAAGACAGCAGTTTATTCTAGCACAGCTCCAAATCTGATCCAAGAACTTGTATATGATTATAAATATTTGTTTTCCTTGACCATTATAACTCTCTCTCTTTTCTTTTCTCTTATAAATAAATCTTTAGATATTAGTTACTGAAGGATTGGCAATAGCATGATTATTGGGTAAGATCTGAGTTATATATTGACCTGGTTATGTAGCTGATCTCTTGGGATCAGTAGAACCCTTTGTATTATGAAAATGGTTTTAAATTACCACTCAACATAAAGTCTAGTGTCTGGGTAATGAAATAAGTGCTGGAATACCTAAGGAGACTGCAGTTTGGACTTCTTATTAACCAGTGTGATGAGACTGAAGTTTACTTTTGTTACTGGCTGGTACATCTTATGGAAAAATAAGCAGTGTGGGATGAGTCTACCCTATTTCTCAACAGTTTGTCTGGAAGCTGGCATCCTCAGCTGTGATGTGGCACAGTGACATAAGATCATCACAATTTCCTTGGTTTAATGCACTTCCTTTTCAGAAAATCCACACTGGATGATCTGGTTTTGTTCTCTGCATGTTTTGATAAACAGACCAAATGTGATAAATTCCAGATTTAATTCTGGAATTAATATTGAGTCACTTAAAGGAGAGGAGAGTGATCAGGAACAGTCAGCATGGATTCACCAAGGGTAAGTCATGCCTGACTAACCCAATTGCCTTCTAGGATGAGATAACTGGCTCTGTGGATGAGGGAAAGCAGTGGACATGTTATTCCCTGACTTTAGCAAAGCTTTTGATACGGTCTCCCACAGTATTCTTGCTAGCAAGTTAAAGAAGTATGGGCTGGATGAATGGACTGTAAGTTGGATGGAAAGCTGGCTAGATCTTCAGGCTCAATGGATAGTGATAAATGGCTTCATGTCTAATTGGCAGCCGGTATCAAGTGGAGTGCCCCAAGGATTGGTCCTGGGGCTGGTTATGTTCAATATCTTCATTAATGATCTGGAGGATGGTGTGGACTGCACCCTCAGCAAGTTTGCAGATGACACTAAACTGGGAGGAGTGGTAGATATACTGGAGGGTAGGGATAAGATACAGAGGGACTTAGACAAATTGGAGAATTGGGCTAAAACAAATCTGATGAGGTTCCAGAAGGACAAGTGCAGAGTCCTGCACTTAGGACAGAAGAATCCCATGCACTGCTACAGACTAGTGACTGAATGGCTAGGCACCAGTTCTGCAGAAAAAGATCAAGGGGTTACAATGGACAAAAAGCTGAATATGAGTCAACAGTGTACCCTTGTTGCCAAGAAAGCTAATGGCATTTTGGGTTGTATAAGTAGGGGCATTGCCAACAGATCAAGGGACATGATCATTCCCCTCTATTTAGCATTGATGAGGATTCATCTGGAGTACTGTGTCTAGTTATGGGCTTCACACTACAAGAAGGATGAGGAATAACTGGAAAGAATCCAGCGGAGGGCAACAAAAATTATTAGGGGGCTGGAGCACATGACTTATGAGGAGAGGCTCAGGGAACTGGGATTGTTTAGTCTGCAGAAGAGAAGAATGAGGGGGGATTTGATAGCTGCTTTCAGCTACCTGAAAGGGGGGTCCAAAGAGGATGGATCTAGACTGTTCTCAGTGGTAGCAGATGACAGAATAAGGAATAATGGTCTCAGGTTGCAGTGGAGGAGGTTTCGGTTGGATATTAGGAAAAAAAATTTCACTAGGAGAGTGATGAAGCACTGGAATGGGTTACCTAGGGAGGTAGTGGAATCTCCTTCCTTAGAGGTTTTTAAGGTCAGACTTGACAAAGCCCTGGCTGGGATGATTTGATTGGGGATTGGTCCTGCTTTGAGAAGGGGTTGGTCTAGATGACCTCCTGAGGTCCCTTCCAACCCTGATATTCTATAATTCATTGAGGTTCTTTAAATTTTTTTGTTTCTCCAATATCAATTTTTCTGACTTTCTAGTAGTACAGTACATGCTTCCTGGTCATTTCTTTACCTTCAATAGAAATGGTAATCACCCAATGAACAAGGTATAGTATAATCTGGAGAATAATCAATATTCTATTTCAAAATCCAGGAACCCTAGAGCTAAACTTTTAGTCATTGTCAATACAAACTTGGATAGCACACATCTCTGAAAGTATGTTTGTTTGGTAGTGTTGGTAGAATTTGGCCTAAGCATAGTGGAGGATGGATATTCTCCAAAAGTGGGAGCTGTGAAGCCTCAGAAATTGGTGCTAATTTACATTAGCTTTCTTTCTCCTGGGTTGCTAGGCAAGTTATCCCACTGGAGTTCAGTGGGGGGTTTTTGAGGGGAGACTTAAGTGACATACTGACCTTTCCCTTTAATAGATCTGTTTACCACCATCCTAGCATCCCCAGCTTTTTAAGGCTTCTATAACTTCATTATGTATAGATATTTTGTTCTGGAAACAACCATAACTACTTATTCATTGCACTGTTTTATACTTTGACTCTCTCTCAACCTCTAGCTGGAGCTGTAGAATTACACAAAATGATCAGAAATAGACCGTTTCAAAGACATTTCATGCATTTAAAGTTCATAAAATATTTCAAAAACTATGTTATCATTTTTGTCATGTTTAACATATCTGGTAAAACATAATTCTAATAATAGCTGACATTTATATAGCACCTTTCTGCCAAAGAATCCAAAGTGCTCCTCAAACTTTATAAAGAATAGGTAACTACCTCTGAGGAAGAAGTCATCATCAGTCTCTAAACAGCACACAGTAACACTACATAACAGCGCAGGACAAAATGTAGAGTGTATCTAGTTGTAGATATGGGAAAATTTGGGGGAGACAGAATGAAATTACCAATTTTAAACGGACACCAGAGCTAGCCCCGCTCTTGCAGAGAATGCTTTATTATTTTTAATGATCACGAGCATTCAGGGCAAACCTCTATTTTTATATCTCACGCAAAGGCAGTATCATGTGTAGCATCACTAGCACACAGTCCAAGGCAATGTGTTTGCGTCTTGGAGACAGATGTGGGTTAAAGTACCATTGACTTTCAAAACTCACCGCACACACAGAGCTCCACTGAAAAGGAGCACAAGGCTTATTTATGAATGGGACAATTGATCAGTAGAATTTTAATGAATAAATGGCATTCTCATTCATTATTTTTCTACTTCCAAGTATTAATAAACAGCTCCACTGATAATTAACAGAATTTCTACATTTATAGAAAAGTGGCACTTCATAAACATCAAATTGTGCTATTATAGCACATGTGCTAGTTTGTGATGACTATATCAGTTTGGTAATTACCACTAGAACTTTTGTTAAAACGTGAAAGCAGATAAATAAGGAAGAGGAATGTCATGTAATCAGTAACATTCTAAAAAAACCCCCAAAAACCTATCTCCCTGATTGTCCCTTTCAAGCATTCAGCCCATTGTAAACAGGACAGTGTAATTTAGGAAGGAAACCTACCCAATCAAAAAAGGTAATTTTTACTTAACACAACAACTATTTAAATGACAAATAATTAAACCTGTTTTCAGTCAGTCTGGTAAATCTTGGGCAGGGCTAGACTAAGTCACAGACTTAAACTCCTAGAATCAGATGATTACATCATAATCTCAGCTTTCATTTAAAAAAAAATAAGGGCTTGTCAACACTTAAAACACTACAGTGGCACAGCTGTGCCACTGCAGTTGCTCCGCTGTAGACACTTCAGGGATCTTTAGCTTAGGTACAAGAAGTGTTGCTGCAGAGCAAATGAGGAAGCCAAAAAACACCCACCCGGGGGGGGGGGGGGGTGAGGGGAAGGGAAGGGAAGGGAAGAGAGCTCATTCAGTCAGGGAGGATGTGGTCCACTCCCAATAACTGGTGAGGAGGTGTCAATACCAAGCCACTGGCTCACTACAAAAGCAATTTCCCCTCTCTTGGTATTGACACCTCCTCATCAATTATTGGGGATGGATCACATCCACCCTGATCGAATGGGCCTTTAGCATTAGTTCTCCACTTATAATGTAACTCCCTTCTCTTCATGTGTCGATATATATTTATGCCTGTATCTGTAATTTTCAGTCCATGCATCTGAAGAAGTGGGTTTTTTACCCATGAAAGCTAATGCCCAAATAAATCTGTTAGTCTTTAAGGTGCCACCGGAATCCTTGTTGTTCTGCTGTCTTCTTACTACATTCCTGCTGACACATCCCAGAATGATATTTGCTTTTTTGGCAAGTGTTACACTGTTGATTCATATTTAGCTTGTGATCCACTATAACTCCCAGATCCCTTTTTGCAGTACTCCTTCCTAGACAGTCATTTCCCATTTTGTATGTGTGCAACTGATTGCTCCTTCCTAAGTGGAGTACTTTGCATTTGTCCTTATTGAATTTCATCCTATTTACTTCAGACCATTTCTCCAGTTTTTTCAGATCATTTTGAATTTAAATTTTCTCCTCCAAAGCATTTGCAACCCTTCCCAGCTTAGTATCATCTGCAAACTTTATATGTGTGGCTCTCTATGCCATTATCTAAGTCAATGGGAGCTTTGCCAGTGACTCTGAGGGGCAGGGGATCAAGCTTGATATCACTGCAGAAAACTTATTTTGTATTTAGCACCCCCTTGTAATCCTCAAACAATTCATAGCCAAAGCTATCAATTACAGTTTGGTCTTTTAAGAATTTGTAATACTGAGAGTTCAGCAAAAAGTTCCTTTACAAAGCTAAATAACTGGATTCTCTCTCTTCTATATTATGGATGGGCAGAGATGCTTTTAGAGGTTTGGGAAAGAGTTATGACAGGGATGCTAATCTGTTTTTCTTTTGGATACTCCACTTGTCCCTCCTCTCATCAGTTCAGCTCCAAAAAGGACTGGAAAGGGTATTGGGCCTTAAGAAATTCTATTTCTTCGCTATCCACATAAATCAGGCAATACTGTACTTCACTTGGTCACACTCATCTTAATATTTGCCTACATGCAGCAATTTACCACAGGCCAGGGTGACAGGGAGATTGTCTTCCTCACAGCAGGTGACAGTGTGGATTCATGGATCAGCCAGCCATAGTCACTCAACTATGCAGCTGTCACCATGCTGTTTCCCATGTCTCTATGTAGTTTCTTAAACTAAGACCGCTCCAGCAAGGGAGTGTGCTAGGCCTAGAAAGGCAACTTCGTTTGATGAGGACCTTTCAAACCTCTTTGACCTGACCTCACTGACAAAAGAACCCTTCAAAGAAGGTGAACCATTTCATGTGGCAGTATTTTCTCATGTCAATCAAAGATTTCTTTTTTTAAAACAGCAACTCCTCTTCCTTTCCCCACAAAATTGTTCCTTCTCTCTATAAAGAACCCCCTCAGGTAGCATCTTCCAGTGTTTTAGGCACACGTTTAAATTCACATTTCTATATTTTAATTTTTTAAAAAACCAAAAAGCTAAACTGGATTTGCTTTGATTCAGTTTCCTTTTTTTATTTGTATTTTTAAAACTCAGATCATCCGGACAGCAGGCTACTACATGTGCTCTTGTCTTCTAAACATGTTTTAAGAATCACATAACTTAATTTTTTAAATGATGAAATATTAGGCCAGTTGCTTCAATTTTTAAATCAGTCTTCCAACTTTCAAATTATGGCTACTAGAGTATATGATCATCCATGACATCCGTCAGATAAATATTTTTAATTCTGAAGTAACCATTAAGCAGCAAATTATGTGGGTATAGAACCCTGATACACATTTTAGCCAAGAAGTAGACAAAGCAGATACAGGGCTTAGAAGCAGCCATAAAAACCTCTTAAAATGACCTAAAATAAATTTTCTATACAGAAAATTGCCATAGTTTTAAAATCTATTATTGCAGGTCCCTCTATGACTAGGTGTAAGCTGTAGGGTGTGTGAGGAAGTTGGGAATCTTTCCTTCCAGTGATATAAAGATCCTGATTTTAGCACTGCAAA
Source organism: Dermatemys mawii (assembly GCA_007922305.1). NCBI lineage: Eukaryota > Metazoa > Chordata > Testudines > Dermatemydidae > Dermatemys > Dermatemys mawii. Next base: position 49,619,997 of record ML677333.1, on the reverse strand, counting down.
AGATGGAATTATCAGACTTTCAAACTGTGAAATTTTCATATATAGAAGAGTGTCACTGGTGCATGACTGAATCATAGCTGGGAAATGTAGAGGGAGGAATAAAACATTTTTCTGGCCAGCAGATTAAAAAAATGGTGGTCTGAATTTGTTCAGGAGTTTCTGAATATCAGATATAATCCCAAAAGAGACGGATTAATGGTCAAAGAGCAGGTGAGATCGCCAGAAGTACATGACAAATTTCTTAATCACATGGTTCCACAATTTTTTTCAGGTTCCACATTTTATGACATGACTATCAGTACCACATATGTGTGGATATATGTGTGAAATGTGTGCATAAATACAATAATACATGACATCCATACTTAAGATTACACAACCATTTTAATGGGTCATTTTCATCTGCTTAAAATTTTGTCATTCTTGTAACTTTTGGGCTGAAATTAGGCAAATTTGTTCTCAGCACAGGAGTGATTTTTTGGTGAAAGTTTTTGGGGTAAATGATTCAGGCCCTTTGAAGAATAAGGAGAATGAAAAATATTTCCCATTATAATAAAGAAAAAGATTTTTATGAACAGTCCTAGTGATGCAATTGTGAAAACTTGAAATTTTGAAGCGCGAGTCCCTTGGTTTCAATGATCTGGTGGAACTTCACTGTGATTTGTCAACGATATAAGGGTTTTTGCAAGCTCACTGGATTTGGAAATATGAACTCTTCACAGTCTGCCAATATTCTATTGATTCTGTGTGCATGTCTATGATTACTGAAGCTGTATGGGGAAGGACACAGGACTCTTCCATCTAGCAGCAGAGGGGGCATCTGGAAAAAAGCATGGTGATGCAGGAGTCTTGCCTTTTTCCATATGATACAAGAAAGTGAATACAATATGATGTCGTACATACTTACTGAATTGATTGTACATATTGAGCAGCACAAAGCATTCTGCTGCTAACAAACAGTGGGAACATACTAAACAACTTTTTCTTCATTTTTCTTTTTTTAATTAGAAAATTAAACATTCAGAAGTTAGAAAAGACAAAATTAAGCTCCAAGCACTCAGGGAGCAAGTCCTAAACCATGGCTTGTGCCTGTGAGGGATTCCCAAGGCTTGAAGTCATGTCATTCTCTGCATGGTCACTGCAATGGCCATACAACCTTAACACTGTTTTAACACTATGGATCTGAATTGTGCTGTTGTCTTTAATTACATCATTGCATACTATTTATTTCACAAGAGTTCTGGCAGCCATAATGAGGATATCATGATGATCTGGGCAATCAAGCATTCCCCATCTTGGAGTTAATTTCACAAATACCCTTTGATACTAGGAAAAGATTAAAAGATTTTGTACCTTTTGGTGATCCAGAAGATATACCCCTGATTGTGCAGGTCATAGTTAAAACACAGAACAGGGATGATAGTCTGTGGCTAGAAAGGATCATTATCTGCAGCCAGTGTTTTCAAAGGGGGTATTAGTTTTTTCTTTGCATGTGCAGGGCCATGGGAAAATGGGGCCATGCTTTTGGTACCAGTGCTTATCTGCGTAGAGTACTGTGATAACTGTATGTTTAAACCAGTGTTAAACTGAGTGTTTTGTTAAAAAGAGAAGGTTAAAATCAAAGCAATGGTTCCAACCTGAGTCATTGGGCAGAGCTGTTAGTTGTAGCTCCTGTCTGGTAACCCAGCCACACTACTTTGGGATGTTAGAGTGGGCAGGAGAAGGAATGCTGATCTAGGGTAAAGAAGAAATGTTTGTAGCCTGGATCAAATGGGTGAAGAGTATCCACACTAACCTTCACACACAAGCACCTCAATCACTTAACTTGAATTAAAACAGTCTAGTGAAGACAAGTCCAATCAGAATAAAGGTCCTCCTGGCCTCTGATGGTTTTGTTCATTAATTCTATCTCAGGGGCTGAATAAGGACTTATGTAATGTGTTTATTTCTGCTGTTTTTTCCCTCCACTTGCACAGTCTGTGAGGTTGTTGTCTTTTTTCCCCCTCCTCAGACTATTTTCTTATTTCTGTGTTCTTTCTCTCGGTGGTACCCTATGATGTGACTTCGATTCTCTGCTACCAGAGTCTCATCAAATTCACTGCCTCTTTTATTTTGAAATATATGGGTCTCAGGATTAATATGAAAAATATTTTGGCAGAATCATTGTATACAGTTATTGAACAACTAATCAGTCATTTAGAATTTGTGGCACCTAATTCCTTGTTAAAGCACATCATTAACCAGTGCTACCAAAAACTAAAAGTACATACTTAAAAGTGATGACTTTTTATAGTCCTAAGAATTGTTTTTCTGTTAAAAGAAAAACTAGGTCACATGTTTTTTATATATGTCAGATCTGAATAATTTCATATGGTTCCCTATGGGCACATCACAAAATAACTTCAGGAATTGGCACAGTAAGTATGAGAGTCAGTGGTTGCTCAAGAAAAGTCAAGAATAGGAATTGAGAGAATCTCCAGGTCATGATTTGGTTGCATTGGCAGAATTATATGGGGAACTTTGTGGTCATGTGCTGAGGCATGTCTAGATTTATTATTCGTATTATTAAGTAATAAGGACTGTGCTCTGGCACAGGTATAATTTGTAGTCATGTGTGTTTAAAATAAAGACATGGCTGCAAACTTTAAATGTGGACAGTAAAACACACAAATCCCAGTAATGACTGAACCTGGTGATATTCTGAACAAACTAAGCTCTTAGCCATGCTTGTAGCTGTTTCCATTGCTTTACACTGACTCATCAGACAATCTGCGCTTCAGAGTAATGTTTGGGGTTATTGTGTGTGGTGGCAGTGCTAATATGTGCATGGTTGTGTTGATTAGTGTGGATTTCATTGTCCTAGGAGATTTGTGTTGATTTGAGTGGGCCAGGAACGAGGATTGTATTCTGCAGTGAGGGCAGTATGTGTCTGAAGTTATTGTATGTGGAGTTTTATGGAGGTTGTGTTGTGCTGGGAAAGTTATGGATTTGTGCAGGTGATGAATGAGGGGTGGAGCTGCATATGGTTGGGATTATTGTGTGTATTGGTTGTGGTGTTGTGTGAATGATTGTGTTGATTTGTGTTTGGGGGACTTGTGTGGGGAGATTTGTGTTGGTTTGTGCCAGTGGCAGTTGGGCATATGGGTGTAGCAGTTGGGCCAAGGAGTCCACCATCTGTACAGCTTCCTTCACATAACCAATAAAATTGTTGCATGAAAATTAGCTATAGAGTAAGGGTGGTGACTGGTTGAGTTACCTCTGCTATCACAACAGTCTAGGACTATTGTCTTGGCGTAGACACATTCCTTACTGTTGCTCTACATTGGACAGGTGTAACTCGTAAAGTCAAAATGGCTGAGAACTGAGAATCAGACAGTAACACACCACAAAACTCAGTGATGGTTCAACCTGGTGATATTCTGAACAGAAAGAGATTTTAGCTATGCTTGTTGCTGTTTCCATTGCTTCACACTGACCCAACAGACATTTTAGATACAAACACGTGACAATCCTGGAATGTTATTATACAGATTAAATACCATTTGTATTACTGTATCTCCTAGGGGCCCCATTCGTGGTCCAGGACCCCACTCTGCTAGGCATTTACAACTACAGAACAAAAATATGGTCCCTGCCCCAAGACGTTTACAGTTTGTTAGTGTACTATTACTATTACAGTGTACTATTAGTGCCTCACTTCCATAAGCACTAAATTCAACCTGAAGGTAAAAATAAAGTTATCAAGGTGAATAGGAGTAGCAACATTTTGGGCAGAATGGTGGCTTTCTCAGTGAAGGTGCATAAAGTGGCAGGGAAGAACACTCCCCTTCTATGCAAAGGGACTGGGGCCAAGATTTTCAAAAGTGACAAGTGATTTTATGTGCCCTATCTTTTTCATGCTAAATTCTGAGACACCTTAAATGGGTTTGATTTTCAGTCTCTGCATTTTCTGAAAATGAGACCTCTTTAAGGGCCTCAGTTGGGCACCTAGAAGCTGATAAACCCAAAGTCACTAGTCACTTTTGAAAATCATTGCCTTGGTTCCTATTTATCTATCTATCTTATCTGTGCTCCTATTTGTTTGCATCACTGTACAGTTTCTCACATTTGTGCTCTGGGAGCCTGATCCTGATCTTCCTTATGGTGGTTTAAATAAGAATTTCTATTGAAGTCGATGGAGTCACACTGGTTCCAGTTGTGAAATTGATCTAAGAGAGCTCGGAAGCAAATCCCCAGAATGCAAAGAGGTAGTGAGGTTATAGTGTTACCAGCAATAAGACTCTCCAAAGGGAGTCCACCCCAGCTGTCAAACTAAAGACACTGCAGAGGTACACTTCACTCTTTAAATGACATGAGGAAGTGCACTTGGCCAGAGCACCTAGAGGAAACCGCAATGCTTCTGGGACCCCCAACTTGTGTGGAACTCCTTAGGAAGACCATGTCTTGAAAGCCACATTCAAGCCCTTTGAGTAAAAACAGAACATTATTTAATTCTTCTCTTATTCTTTCTTTTTTTATTTTTTATTTTTTTTTAAGCAGGGAACAAACTTTATTTTTGTAAAGTAACCCAAGAGATGGGAGTGGAGTGCAGAGTTTGAATCCAGATCTGAACATTACCAAAGTGTGAGGACTTTTGTTCCGACCATCAGATGGATAGGGCTGGCTATGAAATTCACATAACCACCTCAACTTCCACAAAAATCCAGTGGTTAGTGGCTGGAATAAAATGAGTCCATCTTCTCAATCGGGTTCTGAGTAGACAGATGACAGTATCACAAAAACAGCCATAACAACTGACAGTCTTATTATAGATGCTCAGGACTGAATGGGCATGAAGACTAAACTATCCTCTCACCCCAGGGGTTGACCCTCCAGCTCAGATTTGAGGCATGTTGGTGGGACACTACTATTGCTCTGCATGCTAAACTTGTTCTGTGGATAGAGAGCTTCAGTCTCTAGCACTAACAAATCTTCCATGAATACTATGTTCACTTTACAAAGAACAATACCTTGATTCTTGTAAGCCCTTGTTATTTGGTATTAATTACACATATCTCCCAGTTTTGTTAGTAAACCCCTGAAGTATGCCACAGACTTAGTTTTAGAAACATTTAGCAATAATATGTGGTTCTCTACAAGCCTTTTACAGATCTTGTTAGTGTGACTGCAGCATCTTCTTGCTGTGTTCTATACGTACATGTAAGTTCATTTTCCTATGCATATTCATGAGACAGGTTATTTATATACAGGATAAACAATAATAGACCAAGGCCTCTGTCTGCTGGACCCCAACAAAACTAGGCTGAAAGAAAGATTTAGTGCCTCTAGTAATAATATTTTGTTGGCAATTTGACAGCTTTGACCTAAGTCAAGTGACAGCTTTAGGTTATACACAGCATGCTGACAACCTGTTACATAAGGTATCACGGTTGGCTGTCAGAAGCTTTCTTGGAATCTAGAAATATAACCCTGGCCAATGTTTATGGTAGTGGAAATGTGTTCAGTAATTTCTAGCAGAGCAGTTCTTGAGTGGCGAGGCTGAAAGCCAAGACTGATGGAGAGTTATTTGATAACAAAAAGTTGTACACCTGTTAGGGGGCAGGTTTATCCATATGCTTTTGTATCCCTGGCAGTAACTCAACATTATAACTTATGACACAGCATGGACAATTTTCAGTCTGTTTTTAAGGGAAAAACAAGGTAATGTTAATCCCAGTGTGATGCGGCAAGGCCAGATGGCTATAGGAAAGTGCTAAGGAACAGATATGTTAGTTCCAGGCTAAACAAATCCCTGGTGCCTTTGGAACCAAATGGCAGTTGCTCAGGTTAATCAAGACACCTGGGACCAATTAAGAAGCTTCTAGAAAGCAGTAGAAATAGCTAGCCTGATTGGGACACCTGAAGCTAATCAGGGGCTGGCTGAAACCAGTTAAAAAAATCCTCCCAGGTAGTCAGGTGGGTGTGGATGTCAGGAGCTGTGGGAGGAAGTTGTGCTGTTGGTGAGACTGAGCGGTAGACAACATATCATACGCAAGGAAGGGGGCCCTGAGGTAAGGGTGAAGTGGAGTTTGAAGAAGCGGGGACTACTGTGGGAAGTAGCCCAGGGAATTGCATTGTGTTCTGTGGCTAAAAGGTCAGCCATCTTAGCTGATATTATTAGGGTCCCTGGGCTAGGGCCCGGAGTAGAGGGTGGGCCTGGCGTCCCCACTTTGTGCATCCCCTAATTAGTCTCTGAGATTGGGAGACAACAGAGACTGTGGCAGGAAGGATAGCTTTTCCTCACTGGCTTATGATGAAAATGGCTCAATAGGCTGTGACCTTGTCTCTAGAGAGAGAAGGGCTATGTGGAGGATCACAGTGAGCCTCTGAGGCTAGTGAAAATCTGCCAGGAAACACAGGATCCATGAAGATAAGGACAGAGCTTTGTCACGCCAGGCAGAAATAACACAGTACCAATACCTGTTTTCTTTGAAATCTAAATGTTTACAGGCATGGTGTAAAGAAATAATATGACAAGTTCTCATTCCTTGGGAGCAACTCAGGCACACAATTGCTTTTTCCTGTTGTGCCTGTCACTGGTAGCTTCAGAGGCCAGCACAAGGAAGTTTCTCTGAATCACCATGAAGGATTTAACGGAGAGGCACATTCCACTGAGGCTACACTTGAACAGAAATTCCCAAATATGTTTAAATGCAAATCACTTTTAGCACATAGGATATCTAGTGGAACATGGGCCTTTCTATTTGCAAACCCTTAATATGGCTGTGGCAACTGCTGTAATTGTGGAGGAGACTAACATCAGTAAACTATATTTTAGCTTCTTCTAATGCAATGTATTAAGTTGAAATAAGAAGGATTCAGCACGATGTGACTAGCTACCTCTCCACATGCCACCATTACTTGTCAACTAGAGCTGTTGTATAACTCCCTAAAGGTTTATTTGGGAACTGGTGGCACCCATTCTCTACAGGCTGCCTGTTGCTTAGCAAGTGCAATTTAAAGTATTTATGGCCTTGAATAACTCAGCTGGTTGCAACTGTTGAGGCACAAACTGAGCAGGAGAGGACAGAATTATTACTTATGGTGCCGGGGTTGTGGGTACAAATCCCAGCCAATGCAGTGGTCCTCTTCACAGGGCCCTGGCTGTGGTTAGGTGTGATTGGCTTGCAAGCCACTTGCTGGCCTATGAATTTGAACACCAAAGTGTATTTACTTGCTGAGGTACTTGAGGCAGCCTCTTGGCAGGGGTGCTGCTGCTCTTTGCCCCTTCCTTCCTTTTTGAGGAGCAAGGGTGAAGGTCAGGAGTAGCTTGCTGAAAATCATGGTGTTTCAGATAGAGTATTAAGCCCTTTCCCGCTGTTAAGCTGGGGCCATATGATGTGCAAGCGTGGACTAGGAGTAAGCTGGATCTTTATAGTGTAAATTGTTGCTCCATTAAGAGAATTGGAATAAAAGTTCTTTTGAAACCCTGCACAGACTACATGGATCTTGGCTCTAGCCACTGAGAAATGAATATGTCACATTCTCTTCCCACACAGGACAGAGAGGTGTGGGGATTAGTTGAGTCATGATTGTACCTAGCTCTAAGTGATGGGTCTCCAGAGATTTTCATTTCTCTGGTTTGTAAGAACAGCTTTGCTAGCAAGTGTGAACTTCATAATTAGCTGCTACCCAGCCACAAAATAGCAGTTTTCATATCTAGGGACTTGATTCTCTTCGTGAAGCAGATGGGAATTTCCCATTGACTCCAGAAGGAGACCACTCACCTCACATCCTGAAGGGGTGAGAACTGGGCCACATGTTTCTGTCGGATGTTAGGGGATTTAGATGCTTAACTCCAGGTAACATTATGGGAAGTACTGTAGTATGTTAACCCACTTAAAGCCCCCGTGTATGCGTTAGGAAAGCAGGCGCTTTGCACTCTGAATAAAAATACATAAATGTATCCACCAGGTGTGACAAAGCTCCAAGTCTGTCCTTGTGGGTCCTGCGCTTCCTGGCAGATTTAGGGGCCTCAGAAACTCATCTAGGCCCCAGAGTGACCTCCCTTTCTCAGTATAATTGGCAAGAGTCACCACCTAGTGAGTTACCTTCATCACAGGCCAATATGGAAGATGGAAAAGGGGGGAGCCCGGGCCCGCCCTCTACTCCGGACTCCAGCCCAGGGACCCTAATAGTATCAGCTAAGATGGCTGACCTTTTAGGCACCAAACACAATACAATTCCCTGGGCTACTTCCCCACAGCAGTCCCTGCTTCTTCAAACTCCACTTCACCCTTACCTCAGGGCCTCCTTCCTTCAGTATGATATGTTGTCCAACACTCAGTCTCACCAACAGCATAACTTCCTTCCACAGCTCCTGACACCCACAGCCCACCTGACTAACTGGGAGGTTTTTATCTGGATTCAGCCAGTCCCTGATTGGCTTCAGGTGTACCAATTAGGCTAGCTGTTTCTACTCCTTTCTAGAAGGTTCTTAATTGGCCCCAGGTGTCTTGATTGGTCTGGAGTAGCCTTTGTTTGGCTATCCAGGGAACAAGGACCTGCACATCCTAAGGCTGATATACCTGCCTTCCAGCACTCTCCTATACCCTTCTGGTCTGACTCCGTCACACAGGTTAATGCAAATCAATGGGAAATTATTTTTCCAAGGATGTACCTGCACTGTACGACCTTCTACCTCTGATAGTCCAAGAGAAGTTATGTCATGATGCAATATAAATTGGCTGACATGGAATGTTTCATACAAATTGTAGTTGGAAAAGACCATCTTGTGTTGCCTACAGTATATTCAATTAAAACAAATGAAGAGAAAACACATCTTTGACAGCTAAAATAGTAAGAGGAGTTAATTCAAGTACCTGAAATAAAACTGGGTATATGTTGTAAGTCTGATGGGTTGGAAAGTTTCCCTCAGTGTGCAAGTTCCCCTTTGGCCTACTATAGTCACATGAACAATTAAAACTCCTACACTTTGAATCTTTTTGAGGTGGCTCAAGCTGTTTTTGGTTTCCTGTTTAAAATGATGATGTTTACTCTTATCTGTTGCATAATTAGGGAGGAATTATGGAGTTCCTCCAGCTCCTTCTCTTGGATTAATTTGTGCAAGTGGACCTTATTTGTGTTTTTTAGTTACATCTGTACCTATTAGCCTTCATGCCAATGCTGTTTTGATGCATAGGGCCATTAGGCCTGTGCTTTTGAGATGAAGATAGGAACAAAAAGGGAAATAAGTTCTTTTGTTCCTTATTTTAAATCATACAACAATATATTAACTTGAAGTAAATTAGGAAACTATGTTCATGATCACTTCCATATGATTGTAAGGAGGGTGGCATTAACAGACCATCACCTTTCCTTTATTCCGTGATGTAAATCAGTGCATCTATACCGCTAAACAACCATAGACAAGCCATTTAAAATTGTCTTCAGCTGAAAAATGGCGCTGTATGTCCGACCAGCTGGTCGGACATACAGCGCCATTTTTCTGCCATGTCTGTGACAGTCACGACCCTAATAATGAAATTCAGGAATCAGAGATAAAAACAAAGTATCACAATTCACATAATATGAGAATCTAAAGACTATTATAGTCAGCACTAGTCAAATCTTTATTTAATCCAAGTTCAAAGTAACTATTGAATACAAACTGGGCACTATCTTCTCTTTGCGGTGAACAGAGCTTCAGATAATTAGAATATAAATTGTATTGTGAGTTTGTATCTTTTCTTTTTTAAGGAGTCAGGGTTTCCTTAGGAACAGGAAGCAACTAGTCTAGTAGCAGACGTTGATGAGGACGAATATGTACACTATCAATTAACACCTTGTTTCTTTCACAAGTTCAGTTATATTTACAACACTGCTCTGCATCAGTGAAGGCAGACAGTTTTGTATGTGCATCAAGGCTGTGAGAGATGCATTCTCTGTGATACCAGACAAATAAGGATTTACACCATATGTCTAGGTCAAGAGTTTTGACCGATTTAGAGCAAATTCATAGTAATTTCCCACTGGGCTGGGTTAGAGTGAATATTGTCAGCGACCAGAAATAACAAAGGGGAAAGAAAGTGGGCAAAGTTTGCTTTTATGTTAGATATAGCAAATAGCAAAGCTCTTTTTCTGGCTTGGTTGATTGTTTGCACCTGAATTCTATGATGCTTTTTAAAGCAGGTTTTAATAAATCCTGCCAAATGTTTCCAATTCCAAGTGGCAAATTATCTGCTTGAATCCTAATATCTGATGCCCAAAAGAGTGAATAGCTTGAACATGTTTAAAATGCACTGCCAGCAACAAAAAAGCACAAGCTCAAAGTCTAACAACATCTGGGGCCATGTCTACACAGGGCCTTTATGTCAAGAATGTGACTTTGGCCATCTGTGAAAACTTGCCCAAACAGGCCAGATTAGAAGTCTTCTAAAAAAAAAATCTCAGTTTGCATGTGCTCAGTAGAGACTTCCTAAGTCTTCACATCTTAATTCCCAAAGATTCTATCTGCACTGAGCATGCTCCAGCCCAGGGCTGCAGGGGTCTGAGCAGAATTTGCCTGTCAGGGGCAGTTCCCAGTTACTCTGGGCTGTTCCAGATCTAGATCCAGGCACCAAGCAGGGAGCCAGCCTGTCTTGTGCTCTCAGTATCCCCTGCTGGATGCCCAGGCACTGTGGAGGAGAAAGCTGATTGATTCAAATGTAGAGGGTACAAGAGCCAGACATGGTGGGAGGAAGGTGATTGAGACAAAGAGCCTGGTGGGGAAGATTGTGAGTTGGGAGACTAGGACTGGTTGGGAATGGAGACAAGGACTGGGAACCACAGCTGGGATGATTTAGTTGGAGGTTGGTCCTGCTTTGAGCAGGGGATTGGACTAGATGACCTCCTGAGGTCCCTTCCAACCCTGAGATTCTATGTGTGGAGACTAGGATTGGCTGGATAAGAATACCAGAGCTGGGAGCCAGGGATGGAAATATGGGGATCTGGGAGACTGAGCTAGGGAAGAGACTGGGATTAGCTGGACAAGGATACCAGTAAGGTGGGAAGAAGGAAGTTGTAGGGAAGGGAAAGGAGGCAGAGCTGACAAGGAGCCAGGATGCAGGAGAAAATATGAGATTGGCAAGACAAAGGTTGGGACATAGAGATTAGGTGGGGTAGGTGGGATCTTTGCAGTTCCTATTTCAGGAACAGGCCCCTATATGTTTTTATTTTTTCATCTGACAATTTTTCAGTAGCTCTGGAGAAGTTAAATATCCTTTACTTGCCACGTGTGTATCAAAAATAACACTTGCTATGCTGGCTTCCATTTTGAGATCATCTAGTTTAAACCATTAAATACTTCCACATGGGAGGGGGCTGGAGAAATGTACACTGTCTTTATTTGGTGATGCAATTCTTCTTGCTTGTTTGATTTTCCTTTTAAGTTGGTTTTTACTTTAAGCTTGGATGCCCTGAAATTGTCACATAAAACTAGAAGCATATAAAGGCCCAATCCTACATTAGGAGCTGCGTGAGCAGATGCTTCCACCTGCAAATATCCCTTTGCAGGCCTGGGTCCTCAGGTTTTGACACTTAAAATCCAACACTTCAGTTTCTGTCCAGCTGAGAAAGAATTAATTGACTGAAAGAATCTGTTTATTGATTGGAAGCATACTTGCTCACATTTTGAATATTTCTAATATGTTGGGTGGGGATAGTTATTGTTGATGTGCACAGGTAAATGACAGTACATTTAGCTGTTCTATAGCTTCCAGATTTATTTGGATATACACTATGCTATCAAGCCAAAGAGAAATGGAAGTGATATCATAGTGCCTTGAGCAGCTTTTAAACATTTTGGAGAATGAGAATTTAAGGACTTGTTGATAGGCAACACTACACATTTCCAACAGGGGGCACATCTAGGTAGAGCAGTAATGCAATATATGTGACTCTTCACATATGTGGAAGTGACAAAGTGTCCTGTGGCACCTTAAAGACTAACTAAAATTTTTAGAGCATAAACTTTCGTGAGCTAGTACCCACTTCGTCGGATGCATGCAGTGGAAGTATCCAGGGGCAGGTATAAATAG